>CALNXI010003117.1:37441-52441 GCA_942486025.1 Porites evermanni
CCCCCCCCCCCCCCGTACGTGGAAAATAATTATCGGATCGAAGTAAAAATTACATTTATGTTAATAGCTTACCTAGTGCTACTTTGTGAATTTTTTGAGAATTTTCGATTTTTCACTTTTGTAGACCTCTGGTGGATATTTACTGACATCCGCTCTTAAATTTAAGATGCATGCCATTGATTGATTCCTTTTTGTTTACTACAGAAAAAACTGTACTCTTTGTTGCAAATCGTCGATGGAATACTGTGAAAATTTTATGTTCTGGCGCTAGTAGGCTGTGGCAGACATGTCAAGACCAATGTTAAGTAAAACAGGAGAAGAAATAGCATAAGTTTCCGATATGCATGCAATGTATACTACAAGTTGGAAGCAATTAAGTTTCCAGTTAATTTATAATGACTTAAGAGTTGAACTAAACCTATAAAATTTGAGTAGGTTTGTTTATTTGAGCTTCGATTCATAATATTCGTACATCTGCAATAAGGTCAAAAATAAAAGGCAGCTCTATTCTAGTCTGATGTGTGGACCTTCAGTTCAGGAAGCTGTTCAGCGACTTTGAAAGAAGCAGTCATTTAGCATTATTTTTTTTCCATAAACATGCTTGTATTATTCAAAGATGCTTATTTACTTTGTCTTTACACTGACACTGAGTGCTAGATTGCTTTTCTGTAACTTGGCATGCCTTAATAAGTGGAAATTGCAAATTGGCGACTATGTCATTTACTATCATAATTATTGCAATTTATAAGAAAGATTTCTAACCAAAAATTAGTATATTATTAGTTATTTTATTGATGTAGAAATTAAAGGTATAAAAACTGAGCATGATAGAAAATTATTATTATTATTATCCTTCGGGCAAAAAATATTGACTAATAGACAGGATTAGACATTGATGTTTCCATTAGCCTTATATGCCTTTTTTGAGTAACTTAAATTTACATTTAAGTTCATTTTGGGAGATGTGAGTCAGTTGAACTGAATTTCACCGTGTGGATATTGTGAAACCAATTTCCTTTGCCAATCAATTCTATCCAGTTTGCTTTTCACTTTTTGCCCACTCTATATAAATTAAGTTCTTCTGAAAATACCATAAAATTATAAATAACAACAGATCAGGCTATAAACCTGAAGTTGTTTGTGACTATATGAAGACACAACCATGCATGCAGTTGACAGTACTTCAGACAAATTTATTGCAAGTGGAAAGTGCAAATGTAAATTTGTGTGTAAATTGATCTAAGCTATAGTTGATTTACTGAATATTTGCTTGTGAAACAACATAGCCAATTTGTGTGAAGTGGTCTGGGAAATTCTATCCTGCAAGCAGAGTTTTCTCTCTTGCATGGCTTTTAGCGTTTACGAAGTCGTTTGGGTGGCTTGCCTGTTGCATAGTTGGTTTGTTTACGTGTAAACAAACCTCTGCTCGCAGGGTAGTGAAATTCTATTGCCATTCATGATCTCCGATCTCTGAGGATTTACATGTGAAAGCTCATGTGAAACCCCATGTGAAGTGTATGTGAAAATAACGTGTGAATTAGTAGCATGTGAAATTCTAGATGTTTTGCCATTCAGTGAGGATTAAGTACATGTGAAAGCCCATGTGAAACCCCATGTGAAGTATATGAAGATATGTGTGAATGTAAGTGAGGATTTACATGTGAAAGCCTGTGTGAAACCCCATGTGAAGTGTATGTGAAAATATGTATGAAAGGGATGACATCGCTTCACACACTTTTCACATATATTTCACTATGCAAAATTTCACATGCATGTGAAATATGTCTGTGAAATGCATGTGAAAAGTGTGTGAAAAATGTGTGAAAAACATGTGAAAAGAGTGTGAAAATAGGACATTTTTCACACGTTTTTCACATGGTGTTTCACATACATACTCCTAGTGGTGAAAGCCGTGAACATATGAAAAGAACAAAGATGGCACTGGTTACACAGGTTTTTCTGTCTGAGGAAACCAGACTCCTACACAGTCACCATTTATGAGTTATGCGTTTCGGGGTAACAGAGGATTGAGGTGGAGGGGGAGAGGGAAGAGTTGTGGGAAGGGGCGAGGGAAAGATCAGCGCACCTCAATAGCGACTGGGTATTAGTCTTTGGAGAAGCATGGAAATAATAGGCAACCCTCCTGAGAAACGAATTGTGTATGGACTCGAAGGAGTTTTTGTTAAAATAAATCTGATGTTTACCTGCCATTTCACAAGAATTGTTTGCGAATTATGGCTTGTCACACTCACGATCTGGACATCGACTTCAGGCCCTAAAAAGGAAAAGTACAAGTTAAGTTTAGAGCGATTGATACTCAATCTGAATAGTTCAGTCTATCCTATTACAGGACGCCTGATTACTGCGAGGAAAAACGCCGAATTAGATTGCATACACTCCTGTCTGTGTCACAGGTTTTCAGATTTTAATGGAAACATATCTTAGATGATAACAGCAGCAGTTAATATTTCATTACCCGATTGAGTGGAGTCGCTAAAACGATGCGGTCGTCAATGTTTTGGAACAAGAACGTATTATATAAATTATCATTCTTAGCACTGCATCTAATTTGCATCATCACTTACTGGCAGTTTTTGTTGTGAAATTCGTGAAATTACTCCACAGACTCTTTCCTAAGACACTGTTGGCTAACACCCTAACACTGTAGGTTGTGTATGGCTTGAGGTTGATAATCCGTGTACTTAATACAAGTCCCAAATGTATATCAAGTGTAGAGGTACTATTTCGATACTCAAGATTGTAGGCAGTTACAGGCATTTCATCGGCTCCAGGATTATACGGCCATGTGACTAATGTTGATTTTGCTTTAACGTCACTTGGATTAACTTGAACAACTGGCTGGCCTGGTTTCTCTGAAAACAACAAAAATGTGCCTCAAAATGAGCCTTATTTATAAGTTTATCTAATACCCAGCACTTAAACCGTTGAACAAGTGACTTAATCAACGAATAAACAAACGCGTTAAAAATACGTTACCCACTTAGAATACGTTAAAGGTTGAGGTATTTTTTAGAAAGTACTTCCTTGTTCATCTAATACCGTTTACAGTCATGTATTGTTGGAATGCAATATTTTCGTGTCCTTATAAAGGACTTAAATTATGTTAGTTATTGAGAACTGCGTGATCTCGTATATTAAATTAATTTTCACATTCATAATAACGAGGAAAAAGGCGTACCAAGGTACGCACGAATTGTTGCTTACTTAAGGACACTATAACATTTGCAGTGGTCAGATAACTGCCTTGTATTCCAGATAGTGATGCAGAGCATTGGTAGGTTGAATTACACTGGACTCCACTGGCTGAAGGGAGCTTTCTTGTACAATAGTTATTGTAGATATTACTGGCATTGTTGTAAGGTATGGTAAGAGAGGAGGTTGTGTCAGACAGCCCCGCTCCATCTTTGCTCCAACTATACCCAGAGGGTTGTCGAGGGCTGTAACTAGCCATACAGGTCAGGGTCACAGATTCACTAGGGTCGGCTATCAAACCAACATCATCAAGACTAACGTTTAACGGCAACGAAACTTGGTCTAAAAAAGACAAGCAAACATTTAATGTAAAGACGACAAGAAATAACTTAGGCAAACTTATCAAATACAATATCTCAATTTTACACTCCATTAGGTTTATTGAATTTGATTGTCTGAGAACAGTAATGCAGTTTCAAGATCGAGCCGGGGTTTAGAATGTGTGGGGTTTATGCGGGGGGAGGGAGGCGAGAAAGTAGATTTGATAAAAATCCAAGATATATGGTGGCCGCCCGTAATGTAAAGCGTTCGATCTCGATGAGCTTACGGAAAAAACGGGGTTTAGAATGTGTGGGGTTTATGCAGGGGGAGGGAGGCGAGAAAGTAGATTTGATAAAAATCCAAGATATATGGTGGCCGCCCGTAATGTAAAGCGTTCGATCTCGATGAGCTTACGGAAAAATAGGTAACTGTGAACAGCCTATGAGTAAACAGAGTGCAAAAACGAGGAAATATAATTCATTTCTCAGAGAATGAACCACTGTGATTGGCAAAAAAACAATAGAATTGTTTAATAACCAATCAGGTGCCACAAATCTTTATTGGCCACTTTGAGGTTGCGCGTGAGACTGGATTCAGGTGTGTGTCGATCGAATTGCATTGTGGGGATGTTTTGTGGACGAATTTTGATCCGGTGAATTTTTGCCCGTTTGATACTTTTTTTGAAAAACACACTCGTGCAAATAAATTGAAAATTGAACTCGAAGTTGTAACACTGTCTACTGGAGAAAAGATTTGCATTACAATACAAACGTCACTCTTAAATGCAGATTCCGCCGTTTTTGACGACAGCAGTAGATGTAGATGTGACGTAGATTTAGATGTAGATGTAACAGCCAGTAAATGTCTCAATCCCATTTCCTTTGCGCAGGCTAGAAAGTGCTGCATCATACCAAATAGCACTAAAGTACTTATTATGTGGCTAGCGGGCAAGATGAGGCACATTCCTTGTTCTCATTGGTTAACCGAGGAGGCAAGATGAGGAGGAGCGTTGGGTGACGAGACTAACACGGCTGAGTGCGATACTAAGATTGACAAGATTAAGCTCGTTTGATTATTCAAATTTTTAGGCTTAATTTACTTTTTACCTCAAATTGCTATGTACATTTGAGCTTTTATTTTCTTTTTTAACATTCAGGGCATTGTATCGCGTTTTTTTATCATATTTGCATGGAAAAGGCGCGTTATAAATTTTTAATTGTTATTACTATTAATTATTGGCTGTATACGGCAGCACATGTATCCCATTAATTTAATTTTTTACAAATCCCCCTCTAACAAATTATACTTACAATCCTTACAGCCAAACAAGTCCATTCTCATACATATTACACCAGTATATGTTTTGGGAAATATTCTGACATATTGCGCTGCAAACGCGGGAGCAAACCAGTGGACAACAATGGTACTTTTGTCGCTGTTTCCGGTCAAATGCTGAGTGGTAGATCAAGAACAAAGTAAGTGGAGGTATACAAATAATTTTATTTACAGGAGACCACAATCTGTATGGTATATTCCCAAACCGACTGAAGGGGAGGGCTAGAGGTGATGGGAAGGAGGAATTTTTCTGCTTTTCCTTCCCATCACCCCTCACGCTCCCTTCGAACACGCTTCTCGTGGCTGGGGACCAGTCACCCTAACTGGGGTTGCAAATGTCCGTTCAGGGGCCCGTTCCTTGACTGAAGTTCCGATAATTAACGGACAAACAAGAAAAGTTGTCAGGGATACATTAAGCACTAAGTAAATCTTCAGCTTTAAAGTAATAATCTTCTCTGTTTGATCTGTCTACTCATTATTTCCGACAAAAGGTAAGATTTAAACATCCATTAGCTAAAAGGTTGTGTGATTTAGTGTGATTTAGACAGCATCATAAACACATGACTCGGTGTAAAAGCCTGTGAGGTTTTTCTTTGTTTTCTAGCTATTATTTTCCTTGGCTCGATTGTGTTGGCTCCTCAGTGGCTTCTTTGTATTCATTGTTTTACGTCACTCGTGAGTTTCAAAGGTTTCTACACCGACGATGAGCCCGATTTTATGTCTACAGCAGCTTGTTAGAGGATTCGTGTACTCAAAATGTCATAACAAAGAAAAGAAGAAAAGTAAACGAGCCCGAAATGAGAATGTCGGGGAAAAACTCCTGGAGGTCCCTTTAAGCAAATTCAGACAGATATATGAATACATGTTGCAAATTTACCTGTCCAGCTCCGTAACTAATCCATGTTTTACCATCATATCCATAGCGAATTAAATAGCTTGTTACCCGGTTGTTCCTTTGAGCATCTCCCTGAGTGGCCACGCCTGTGACTGTTACAATTTGATTGAAATCAGCCTGCAGATACTGAGGTAGAGAAACTGAAGAGCTACACCAACCGTGAGTACCATAAAGGCGACTGTAATCAGCTCGATAACTACTAACTTCTGAGGATGCTGTAATTGTGAATTCCCTGGTCGTTTGAAGTCGTTCATTCTTAAACGATTCAAAGCAACCTGTAAAAACATCAAGAAATATGGCATGTTCAGTAAGAATTTTTATGTACTATTCAAAAAGGAGCAGTTTCGATTATCTGGTTTTAAACCTGATAATACAGACTGCGAGGTTTTGAACGACTTCAAAATCTCTGATATAGATCAACTCATTCTTACACTGATATTTATAGATTTCGGGTCGATTTTGGTCTACAAAATTGGACGTAAAGTTTAGCCGTGTCTTTATCAGATATAAAGACAGGGACACCCAGCGACGGTTTCCTCCTAAATGCATTGACAACACTTTTTAGGATATCCACAGTACTTTTAGATCTCTAGAAATGTATTTTAAGTAGAGCTAAAAATTTTTATCAGTTCGGTCATCCTAGGGCAGCTTGAGTCTTTTCGAAATTACAAGGGCTTCAGCATTATTTTCCCGAAAATTTTAGCTGCACTTTAATTAAGAGTTTTGCGAAAGTGAGATTTTTTCTCTGCATCGCATTTTTGGTTCCAAAAATTTCAGGTTTAACTTTCCTTTCTCTTCTAAAACAAGGCTTAACCTGGTGAGTGAAATACAGAAAATCGTAGGGAATTTATTACATAAGCTTCGAAAATTGTGCGTGAGTGGAACAGTCATCTAACAAAAACTGGGCAATTTTTGCTTCTCCAAACAGATTTCACAGAAAAAAGGTCATTGGGTGTCCCTGTAAAGTCACTAATTAAACTTTTAAAATTTCTTTTGTTTTTTCTTTATGAATTATAATGAGTTTCTGAACTCTTTTTTAAATTTCCATCCGCTCCATATTAGTTACAATGACAAAGAAGGGAACAAACGAGGAGGGACAAATTATAGTGAATCTAATTATTAAAAGCACTCTCTCTTTAAAGGAGAAAACTAAACAGAGAGGAAACAAGAAAACGTGAAATAAGCATAGATGTACAAAGTTTGGTCAGGCAGTAATATCCGGATATTTTTTATTACGGAGATTTTTTCCTCCGTTTTCAAACAAATACGCAACCACACGTACCATATTCGAATCGTAGTGGCCCGTCCACACGAAAACGCTAAAACGATAGAAGTACCATAGCTTCATTACTGCGCATGCGTTATGCTGGAAGTATATGATGTCCGTTCACCGGCGAAAAATGTCTGCGCATGCTCTACTAAAAATGACACGTGATCTATTTCGGGCAATGTCATTGGCTCCGAGGCAAAAATGCCCGCGAAATGTTGTTGAGATGAAAGAAGCGATGGCGGCTTTTTTTGGCAGTGACAGCGTTGTAATTTTTTGCCACTGTAAGAGTTCAAAAATTATTTTGGTCAAAGTTTTGACGTAAGTGTGTTCTCTAGAGAATATAGCGTCCTGAAACCGGCGAAAAATCGCATTGGTATGGTCTGATTCAGTGTTATTGACGTTGAGATCGCTGGTTTGCATGTGGAAGACATGCCGAAAAGGTGGGTAATTTTTGCTCTTTTTGTTTACTGCATGTTCCGTGCAACTCGGTACAAAAAGAAATTATAAAGTAGTGGAAGAAAAATTATTGGGCTTTGTTTTGGTATATAAATTAGCTTGTACCGAGTTGCACGGAAGCGACAGTTTTGTTAAATGTGTATCCCGTTTTTGTGTCAAAATTCGACTTTGATTGTGAATCATTCGACTGTTGATCGAAGAGCGTATTACAATGCCATCCAAAATGTTTTTGTTGTTAAGATCAAGTTTCTTATCACGGATTCAACAAAAAAAAAGTAGAGGGACAGACATTTTTGGTCTTTGTTTTGTTAATATGACTTAGCGTGTACTTTGTTGCTGGAAAAACTATATTTGGATGTTTAATCTCCGCATGTTTACACTGTTTATGGCAGAAAAATACGCTTACGCTTGGTTCAACTTAATCTCGTGTCACTCGGTACAAAAGGAAATTATAAAGAAGGTAAAGAAATGTTCTTAGCGATTGTCTTGCTGTGTAAATTGTCTTGTGGCTAGTGGATATCGAAAGCGGCCGGGTTGCGGCAGTTTTCTGAAGTGCGTAGTTCCAAACGTGATTTTGTCGATCGATGCAAATTTCATTGTTGTTGCACGTTACAGGGGCACCCAACGAGAATATAGTTCAAAACCACTTAAACATGTACATAGCATTGTTAAACGTATTTTAGTATTTAAACGGTAGATATAGGCATATTTTTATCCCCTAAAAATTTTTCATCTGTTCGGATTTCCTAGCTGAAAGTCTAGTGATCCGAAAATTATAGGGATCAAAACTTACCTTTTCGAAAATTTCAGCCAGAAAAAAGGCTTCCGAAAATTCTAGGTGACCTTTTTAGGGTAAAAATCCGTTAAAAATAGGCAAATATACCATTTTTTGGATGTTCGAAAATCCTAGGAGAGGCAGGCAAGCAAGAAATCTTACAACAAATGTTTCGAAAATTCTAGATCTCAAATCGTCTTCCGAACAGATATTCTTCCGAAAATTGTCGTTGGGTGCCCCTGACGTTATTACAGCTTTGTACGTTACCATATAGAAATTTGAGTTTTATGCGAACTGTCGAATGAGAAAATGTGAGAATGTTTTCATTAAAACACTTGGACCGTCTTGGAGCTACAGTTCGATAGGTCCAGCAACATTCTGATTTGTGAAAAAAATTCTGTTTACATTGTGCACAGCTGCTGTACATTTAGGCTTGCAATTTTATAATTGAAGGATCGAAGTTTAGATTATTTTGCTCATAAATTTGGCTTGGGATTATCCACACAACGATTTACTTCGTTAGGAACCGCACTTACGGACATGATTTCCTCCGTGTACAAATTTTTAGTACTAAATTTTTGCACACAAAGCTTTCTGTGGGGGGTGCTTCTTTGATTGAAAATTGGATCCTGGAAGGAGATGAACAGGGTAATATTCCTGAGAATGCTTTTGTTTTTCTGTCCATCGTTTTCGGCGTAATTTTTTTTGGCGCAAAGTTATGGGTGAATGATGGAGTTATTCCAAGAAAAAAAAAAATTATCCTCACAAATCAAACTTACAGGAGTTTAAAGTTTGGAGTAAACTTTGAGTCCTAATGAAATTTTGGTTGGATCATGTTGATGAATGCAGTTGTGTAGGATATGCAGTTTCCAATTTTGATCTTCTGTTAGGGTTAGGGTTAATTATGAGAGAACACTCAAATACAGATCTCATTCAAACATTATAGTTTCATTGTAATTATCATTTGTTTCTTTTTCTATAAACTTATCATCAGGTCTACATTTTGCATGAATTTAATGTGATATATATTTGAAGGGGCTGTTGTTTCACAGTGAAGTATTTTTCACTTTGTTTTTTTGATATGAAGTTGAGTTTCTTCTTAGTTGTTGGCTAAGGCAGTGTTGAAGTATCTGACATGTTAACATACTTTATTGTTCATTTCTCTGCAGAAAAGATTGATTGATCCTGAATCAAACAAAGTGCAGCTTCACAAACACAAAACAAATGTGTACTCAAGCAAAGTATATGTCCCTGACAGTGTCAATAAAATTCATTAATGGAAAGATCTGGGTTTTTACTCCTTTGTAGCACTTCTGACTACACATCACTTTTCTAACCTATATAGTAAAAAGATCATATAGTATAATCAGTATTTTTTCCAACCAACATATTTGCAATCAATGTTCTTTTCTTTTGTATATAGTATTCCCCTAATTTTAAAAATTTCATTATCTTATTCAGATCAAGCATAGTAACCATTGAAAAGAAAAAAGAATAAAAAACCCTGCTTGGTCATA
Organism: Porites evermanni; assembly: GCA_942486025.1. NCBI lineage: Eukaryota > Metazoa > Cnidaria > Anthozoa > Scleractinia > Poritidae > Porites > Porites evermanni. The sequence goes on from CALNXI010003117.1 coordinate 47,224, forward strand.
GACGGCTTTAAAGTTTTGATATTAAAATTGCAATGATCACGAAAAGAACATGAATGCAGACACTACAGTTCATTTAGCTCATGTTCAAGCTTTTTTTTATAAATTATAAAGTCTTGCTGGAGAAACATAATTTTGCTTTATCTTTTCGGTAAAAAAAAATAAAATAAAATAACTTCCAGGTGTCTAGGCAATTTCAAAGGACCCATAGTGTCTTATTTCTCCGCTGCATTGAGCTGTGAACAAAGGTCGTTCTTTCTAGTGACCCGGCTATATATTGTTGTCCTTCGTGATCGTGAAGAGTCCAAAGCTGAATCCGGTAAACCGGCCAAACGCGAGCATCGCAGGGAACGAATCCCATAGGAATAGGTGAAAAAGGATAATAAAAGGTCCAGGCTATTCTAAAAATATGCGTATATGCATTTGCAACTCGTATTAAGCCGCAATTAATCTTCTTTCCACTGGAATAAACAAACGATGGAGGTATTTCCGCCATTTTGAATTTGGCAATGTCACATGGTGGTGCGTCGACCAATCAGACATTTTTCGCCGGTGAAATGATGTCTGACATCATCGTATTCCGAATTCGAAACCGTTTTCGTCCGTCCACACGTAAAAGAAAAGCCGAGTACGTTTTCAAAAATCGAGACTCGGGAGAGCGTTATTGAAAAGGTGCGTTTCCGGTGATCAATTTCAGTGCATTAGTGAGTGTGGAAGGTAGGCTCAACCGGAGAAAAAAATATCCGTTTTCAAACAAAAACGGCTACGCGTGAACGGGGCCTTAGATAAGAAAAACATACAAAAACTTTGCGCGAGCATCAGGTATTTTTGTTTCTTTGCCGTCACTGCACGACAACGACGTGAAACTCCTTAAATTCACGTTTCATTGAGAATGTGGACACCAGACAACGATTTTCCTTTTCCTTTTTTTTTCTTAACTGAGATACAGACCTTTAGAACTCAACTCGCGAAAAATTCTCTGACATTTGACAAATTTAGCGTTATGAAACAAAAGCGATGAAGTTTGAAAGAGCGCCGATGCTTTTTTAAGTGAGGTTTTTGATGCCGTCACCGTCGTGGTTGCATGCTTAACATCCGGTCCCTACTAAAACTGAGCACTGAACTAAGTGGTCACTGATCGATGAGTCAGTTTCCTTGCATCGTATGTACAAACCAGAATTTAGCGGTAGGGTTAGCTCAGTCGGTAGAGCGTTTAACAGCAGAGCGGGAAGTCGCGGGTTCGATTCCCGGGGCCGGATCAATACACAAGGTCTTAAAATAACTGAGAAATGAAGGTCCTCCCTTGGCCCTGCAAACAGGTAGACCTTCGCGTGGCTCGGATGACCACGTAAAATGGCGGTCCCGTAAAAAATAGTGTACCTTATTAGTACTTTCGTGCTAAATACATTGACACTCAGAAAAAGTGCATTTTTTTTAATGCTGTGGTTGTCTTTTGAATATTGGGCATGTACTAAGAGACCAACCTTGCTTAGATCCATACACCTCCACCCTTAATGCTTTGCTGTTGTGAAATGTAACTGGATAAAAACGAATAAACTTGGCAGCAAGTGGCTCATATAGTTCACTTCTTGCAATGCTCTTCTTGTCATCATTTCCAGTAAATACCTAAAAGCAAATTAACAAAAATTTCTATAAAATACCGATGAAAGACAAATTCGTGCGTTTAGGTGTTTCATTCGCACGGAAACACGCTAACCGTACGAAAATTTGAACGCCTAACCGTTCAAACATTTGAAATGAGAAAACTCAAGAGGTGTGAACACCATAACCATGTAAATTTTTGTCTAGCAAGGGCGTGGTCGCATGGATGCGTGGTAACTCGACTGGGAGACGCCATACTGGATTTCAGATGAAGTAGTGTTCTGCGCATGGGTAGATGGAAAAACAACTGAAAAAAAAAATAATAATAATAATAAAATTCTCAAACTGGTTCGTTAGTTCCGTGTCAAGAAAGCGAAAATATTGAACGGTTCCGTGTCCAGTCAAATTTTTCAACCGGTCGAAAGTTCGTCTGGTGCCTTTTTAACGTATCTTACGTCTCACCCTACCCGCTCACGGTTAATAGCAGAAAAAAAAAACATATAAACAAACGATATTTATGAGGATTGCAACTACGTTGACGATGACTCCCGCCGGCAGAACAATAGGCAAAGGATATTAAAAAGAAAACCACGTCTATGTCAGTTTCTTTTACATTTTACTACTTATTTCCCTAACGTTTCCTATGTAAACAGTGAGAGACCAAGGACGGAAGGCTGTAGCAATGAGGGGAAAAATAGAGCAAAGCAGGAGGCAGGAAGAAAAGAAGGGGGCAATTAGAGACGGGTGAAGATGGGAGAAAAGAAAGGAAAGCGAATGGAAGGGAGAGAAAGGGGACGAAAGCAACTTCGGCATGTGAAATCCTGGTTTCTCAAGGCTAAGAGGTAAACACAATTCTTTATTACTTAGTGTCTCCACGATTATAATTTCGCTATTACTTCACCTAGGGCGAAAAATTTCGCTATTACTTCACCTATGGCGAAAAAGGATGTACCTTTACGGAACCACCCTCAGAGTAGAATGTCCACCCGACATTATCCAGGGACGTCTTTATCTTGTATGTTTTTGTCCAATAATCATTATTGGGATGTCCTTGCGTTGCTACTCCACAAACAAAGTAAAGAGATCCCAGATCGATCTGCAGGAAATCATTGTTGTCATCGTTTGTGAGAGGAATCCAGGCAATGGTTCCTTTAAGTCGGCCATCAGATGCACTGCGGCCCCTAATAGATGACGAAGCTGAAAACCTCTGATCCGAAATAACGCTTCTATCCGACACTCCTACTGGATCAAGTACACAACCTAAAAAATATATATATATATAAAAAGTACACAACCTCAAACTTAGTAAGTTTATGAAAAAAGGAGGAAGAATTATTATTGTGTTATTATTCTTAGCGGAGAACAATGTTATTGCTTTGATCTGGGGTTCCTTCCTGTTTTATTGAAAAAACAACAACAACAACATAAGAAAAGTATAAAAGGGATAAAAGTATAATGGCTTCCATACTGAACTACGCCGAGTACATCCACTTCTCGTTTGTAATCTATTGTCAATTTTTAGCGTCATACAGACGGTTCGATTTCGATCCAAAGTGACTGGAAGGCTTCATCAGATACCTCTTATATTTCAGAGAATCTTTAATATACAAGCCATCACCTTTCATTTTACTATAATAGTAAAAAAAAATGGCATTTTTCCAAGGGGCCAGTAACCCATGATTCTGGTCAAAAATTCCAAATTTCTTTCCAGCCTACTTTTCTGTATTAGAAATCTCCTTTTTGTCGTCTGATGATATTGTTTTCCCAAAAGGAGGCTTTTAGACGACATAAATGTCATTTTACTATATTAGAAAAATTTGCATTTTTTCAAAGGGATTAACAAATGATTCTGGTTAAATATTCCAAATTTCTTTCGAGCCTTTTTTTCTTTAAAAGAGACCTAGGCTTTGTTGTCTGATGATGTTGTTTTCTCAAAATGAGTCTTTTTAGACGATAAAAGTGACATTTCACTATAGTCGAAAAATTTGCATTTTTTCAAAGGGGTTAACTCATGATTCTTGTCAAAAATTCCAGATTCCCCCCCCCCCCCCCCCCCCCCCCCCCCCCCCCCCATTTTAAAAAGGACCTTGGGTTTTTTTTTTTGTGATGTTTTTTTCTCAAAAAGAGGCTTTTGAAACGATAAAAGGGCCATTTCACCATAGTCGAAAAATTTGCCTTTTGTCAAAGGGGTTAACCCCTGATTCTTGGCAAAAATTCCAGGTTCCCCCCCCCCCCCCCCCCCCATCACAGCCCCAGGATAGTGGGGGCATTTGTCCGCCTTGTCAGTCCCGTGGGCCGGGCATTTGCCAACCCCTGGGCCACCTCGAGCTTTCGACACGCAGGCGGTTTCCTATCAAAATATTACTACACAGGATTTTACTGGAAAAACAAGCAGATTGGCTCATTTTTCAAGGACGGGAAAAAATTGAAGAGGTTTGTAAAGGCATGTTCTCGATTTTATGCATGCATTTCTTCATTGCTTATCAAGCCAGAATTACATAGTGAAATCGCGAGCTATGGACGTGAAACAACGTTTTTTTTGGTTATTGAATAAAACTTCTGTTAATATTATTTGAACAACATCCTTTCGTGTTTATAAAACTACTCATAACAGTTAAGTTTACAGTGCACTGTTAATTTTAATGGCAATAATTTTATAACAATACTAAAACTATAAACTGGTGTCGTCACGGAGTGAAGTCTTAATTAGCATAGCACTATTACAAAGGAAAACGTTAATTGAAACAAAAAAAAAATCGGACATTAAAATGCTTATAATGGCACTACTCGACTGTGTGGTCAAGAAAGATGTTGCAGTGTTGACAGAGGACGGGCCATTTGCCCTCTTTTTTCGTCCCCACCCCGAGGGATTTGACAGCTCAAGAGTCCCCACCCCCGGGAATTTGCCATCCAAGGCAAAAAAAAAATGCTAATGCCCGTAAATCAGCCCGGGGGGACGGGGTTAAGGCGGGCTGGGAATTGACTGATGCATAAGACTCCTGATGTTATTATGTAGAAGAGAGAAGCTCAAATCACTGGCACGACTGGGAAGTTCACTTTTAAATTGTAGATTTATATGGGGAATAGTAGCGACTATGGATACGATGATTATAGAGACGATCATCCGGATTAGGGTCTTGAAGTACGTTTAGCCTGAAAAGATTAAGGTCATAAATGCTAGAGAGTTTTTCTAGGTACTTTTTCTCCGGCAAATGGGGGAAAACAATTAGTATATTGACTATAAGCCAAAACCAAAGTATGGGCGCTCACGGTATAAAGATAGAGTATCCCTAGAGTTTTGATCGTTAGCACTCATTAATAGAACTTATTATAGTAGATACTTATCAAACTGATAATAATAACAATAATAATAGTAATAATAATAATAACAATAATAATAATTTTTTAAAGAATTAGGAATTTAGGAATACGAGATTTTATTCTTTTAAACTTGTTCTCTTTTTGATATCAGGGACGGATTTGTAATGACTTAATTTAAAACTCTGGACTGTCTGCCAGAGTTATTGACCCCATCTGAGCCGCAAGGAATGTAATTGCGAAATCGCTATTGACACAGTGATTGCTGTTTTTATGATTTATATAATTCTTAATGTTATAT
>CALNXI010003118.1:0-2500 GCA_942486025.1 Porites evermanni
TGGGTTTTACTCATGATTCTGCGCAGTGTAACCGGAAGTCCGCGATTTGCGGACTCAAAATCCCATCTGGCCAGAGGTCCCGATCCCCGTCGCTGACCAAAAGGATCGCGGCCTCTGGGAACGAGATTGAACATGACCGGTGCAAAAAACTCAACCAAAGGCATTTGAGGTATGCGCGTCAATTCAAATCCACCAATCAGTGTAACGCAACCAAAGAAACGTCCCTGTGCGGGGTAGGGCTGTGGTTTTGAACTGCCAACGGTCATGATACGCTGATTGGTGGATTTGAATCGACGCGCATACCTCAAATACCTTTTGAACATCCAGAAGTCTCTTGTCTTTTGACTGGTTTTCTTGGGTGAGTTTGTCTTTATGTCGTTGGCATAACGAACATGAAAAGAAGTCTTATCACATTTAATTTGCTGTTGCTAGACTTTTTTTCGATAAGTATTTTAATTATAGTCAACATTATTAAGTTTCTTACTTTCGTTATGTGCATCTAATAATTCCTGAATTGTCTGATTAGTGTGTGCTCAGCGCTTCTTTTGATAATATTGTAATTTTCACATCCTAGACCAAACGTAGCGATTGTAGCAACCTGGCTAATCTGACATGCTAAATCATTGAAATTTGAAATTTGAAAACTAAAATTGATTGGAGTGCAATATTGATATTGGTTTAATAATAAATAAATTACAATATTTTGTTCCTCTTTATTGAGGGTTAGAAGATGGGCTTACCTTTTTGTTGTTCATTCTTTTTACTTTCGCTTTTTTTCTGCAATTTGCTACTCATGCTTCTTCAAAGAAGTAGTGTTGCTGAAATTTGAGGCTAGTTAATTACAGACAAAATCTTTGCAGGCAACCAACTTTGCAACCAACTGTTAAATCGGTTGTTTTTACAAATAAAGTCGGGAAGAATTCACGATATTTTGTGGGCATTTTTAATAACACAATTATTCCACTTGTGCTTGTTGGATATGAGATGATTATAGCCAACTTGGCACTACGCGCCCGGTGTGTGACAAATGCGGACTGCAGACTTGCAGACTGGCAGGGAAACGAGGTAAACATTGTTGTGAAATGCTTTAACAGATTCTCTATCCCTAAACTTAAAGTCTTCTAAAAGTCTAGTTTAGGGATAGGGAATCTGTTAAAGTATTTCACAATAATGGTAGTCTTTACATTAGAGCCTAAATAAGCTAAGAAATATTTCAAGACAAGTAAATTTTAATTACTTCAAGTAAAATAAAGCTTCAGACACGACCAATCCTTTTTTACTTCAGGTTAACTTAAGGCTATTTTCCCACGCAACATAATTAAGATTGATTGACATGTTTTGCCTTCCTCAAAGCTCAAGAAACTGCAAGTAACGGCAAGTCAGCTAAGTTGGTTTTAAGGATGGTTTTCAAGTCGCTTGGAACTTTCTTCAATCGTTTCAACTTTCCGAATTTAATTTGGTTAAATAAAACTTAGCAGCTCTTAAGTCTTACTTAACAGCCTAGTGTAAAGACAACCAATGTTTACTTCGTTTACCTTCCAGTCTGCAAGTCTGCATTATCATGTCCAACGTGCACTCGTGAAATATTTGTTAATTGTTGAATAATGGTAATTGCATACCTGCCAACTCTCATGCCTTAGGCGTGAGTCTCACGCCTGCGGGTTGAAAACTTCAATCTCACGCCGGCTCACGCTTGCGGGCCAATAAATTTATTTCTCACGCCTGATTGAAAAATGTGAGTTGTTGCCGTCTTGCTTGACACAATTTCCAAAAATATGTTAACTCAGACCCATGTAAGGAACGAAAACCATGTGTAAAATGAATAAATGACAATACCTTCCTCGCGATCTCTGATTTTTGAAGTGAAAAGCACTGGGATCGAGGTCGCCTTCGGCAGAGTTCGGCAGACTTCGGACGTCTTCGGAAGACTTCGGACTTCTTCGGAAATGATCGTGTCGTCTTCAAAAATCCCAGCACTCCCAGGATAAAAATCTCACGCTTATATCTCAGAAAAAGTTGGCAGGTATATAATTGAACTGAGTGGAGTGCAATTTTGTCTGAAATCACACGCGGGATTTAAAAATCAAATGAGCAAGCTACTCGAGTTCGATTTAAAATCATAAGTATGATTTTAGAACAAAATTATACAACACAAAGTTCAGTTACCACTTTATTACAGCCAGTTTGACATCACAGAATTCAGTCAGTACCATTCATTGATCAAGGAGCCAATTTGTTGAAAAGGGCTTTTACAACTCAGAAATGAAACGATGTAGAGAAAAAATGGTGAGATTTAAAACAGGAATGGTGCGATTTAGAACCCAACAAATGATGCAATTTTAGAACAGATGTGATTAAGAGCAAAAAGTAGATGTATTTCGTGAATAAATCACACAGCTGAGACCCAATCAAATTGCAGGGATCACCAGTGATTTCAAGATGGGTATAATAAAGGGAATTATTATTATTTAGTGCATGTGATGATTCAGACATACAGTAA
>CALNXI010003118.1:7500-12579 GCA_942486025.1 Porites evermanni
TAAGTTAGTGCGAGTAAATAAAGCATGAAAGGTTCAGCAAAATGAGCAGAAGAAGAGTAATAATGAAATACAGCAAACGTATTTCTTTGACGTCAGGTTGAGCAGTGATCTCGATCCCTGCTGTCTGCATAGAAGGAGTTGAAACAAAGAAAAGAAAAATGCTGTAAACTGTGTGTTTTGGTCGTAAAATTATTAATTCAGTACATTACAGCGTTAGTGGTTTTAGACGAAAAGCGGAACAGTAGGCAAACATCTAATGCCCCATTCCACCAAATAAACACGTTAAATTAAACCTGGTTTTAAGAAACATGAAAACAGAGCAGGAAAATTGGAACACGGGGTTCAAATGAATTTTAACAGACCTTGTTATGTGCAAAAAATTTTCAATTGATGACATGGTCAGTACGCAAGCAATCATCATTCTACTTGAAAGATTTGAAAATTATGGCTTACCCCAGTGTTGTCTGACAGCATGGCCTCCTTCGTATACGAAATTACGGATGACACATTGACAGAAAAAGCAAACTAAAAAAATTTCAGCCCCCGAGTCAACAAAAGGGAAACGCCAAGACTGCGTTATCGGAAACGAGAACGTCGAAAATGCATACTTGCGCCAAAAAGCCTGATGGACAATCTTCTCCATCTCCTCGATCGCCAGAGTCGGCTTAAAATATGTACAGGACGGAATGGAATGATTACTATGAAAACATCAACTATTCAACCACTGTTATTCGTAGCGATCGATCTTGGTGACCACACTGGTCGATCGCAGCCAGCATATCAAAACCAGGCCTAGGTCTGTACATTGGAGGGTCTGATCGTTTGATATTGTTAAGTAAGACAAGACTTACCATTTGATTATCTTGATGTTGGTACCGGTCACCTCTCCCCAAGGAACGAGTGTTTCGCAAACCACTACAAAAGAAAAGTTCCATTGAAAATAACTTAATACTTTTCGACGACATTACATCACACCTGAGAAGAGTCTTTTGAAAAAGTTCTGTCAAGCAGTTTTTTGAATCTGTTCGGCTCAGACCTTAAACATTTTTTTCAAACTAGAATCCAATTTCAGATGAAAAACCTATGCCCACTTTACCAAAAACGGACTTGGGTTTCATTCGATCACATTTGTATTAGGAGCAATTCGAATGTTTCTAATCCGTCCTGGTAGCTTATACAAGACCTTACATTATACAGTGTATTTGCTTTTCACGCCTTTAGCTCGGTAAATGTTAGCTTACCATACAACAAGGCGGGGCTCAACAGGGGGATCAGTGCACTGACACACAGGCAGACCACGCTCTGAAAGTTGTCATTCTTCCTACATGAAAAAGAAAAGTTTCAGTAATACGCTGTAGTGTTTGACATTATTTCTATTCGTCATGCGTAAAACTAGCTAAGCAATGTACCTGAACCTGGGGAAAGTTCTCAAACTCGTGTTCCACAGCGCCTGCATTAACCCTGTCAAAGAAAGGAAATTAACTGGTAAATTAAAAATCAAATATTTTTATTCATAATCAATTATAGAGCAAAAGATGATGGTCTGCGGAGAATAAAAGAAGTTAGATTTATGAATCTGTGGAACGAAGAAGGATAAAAATTTAGCATACAGCTATACACCTGACCAAAACATGCACAAGGGCTGACAGTACCTGCGCACGAACGACTTTAAAACAAAGCAGCGAAAAACAAGTTTTTCACGAGCCGACCCAATGAGACAACTGCTTAAGTATCTATCAAGAATTTTGTGAAGCCTTCTAGTGCGTGGCCTAAATTTCGTCCTCTGTGTGAAATGAACGGCCGCCCTGCATGCGCACCGATCCGATGCGAGCTCAACACAACACTTGCAAACTCATTCAATTCTGAGTGATGTGAAAGCTCGAGACAGATGTAAAGTTTTGTTGGTTGGGAGCGGTAATACTAATGAGCATGCGTGGTTTAATTAGAGATCCAACATGATACCTAGCCTGCGAGCAAGGTCTCCTATTTGAGAGTTTGCTCACAGGCTACACGGTACCCAGGGGTACGCTTATAGTTTTTTAACTGATCGATTGATTCACTTTTATTTCATAAGTTACAGAACTTCTTTACATGAAAGCCGTATTGAAACAGAAGTAAATGCTGCATGTAAATTAAAAATTAGTAACTACAGACGATAAAATCAAGTCATCAGTTTGCTTGCCTACTGGCCAGTTTTCTTTTAAAAATAGCTTTAGATTCGGATGCCTTCATTTGATCGGTTGGTAATGAAATCCACGTAACTCTACGGCTTTCCTCCTCTACTGATATGAGAACATTATATTCTGTGTTTCTTAGCTTAGACCATAGTTATGCTTAGACTTATTAGCGTTGTACTCAAGTGCATTTAAGGAACATTAATACCAAGAACGCACATTAATACCAAGGCTCAAACGCCTTTGCTGCCTTGATGCAAGCTCTTCCCAGTCTATTCTAACTTCTGCAGAACGCACATCGTAACCTTGGAAGGTTATTGTGCGTGCAGCACGATTTTATAATTTGTAGAGTTTAGTAGCAAGACGGTGATCTAAATTGCCTCAAACAACATCACACTAGTTCTCCTTGAAGCAACCAATCCGAAAAATTCCCAAAATTAATAAGAAATATTTCACTCTTTTACCATGCTCCCAGTTTGATCACATCCATCATATCAAAAATATAACTTTTGTAAAAAAGATCAAAATTCCGCGCATTTTGCTCTTTTCTGCCTTAACATTCCTCGACTGAGCCGTGCATTTTGGCTTCCATCAGTCTGCATCGCCTTAGTAAGTTCGTCTGTTTGTCTATCAAGGAATGGGATGGCCTATCAGTGAGAACGAGGGAATCATAACGAAAGCGGAAATCTCGGTTATTTAAGTGAAAACTCGTCTGTCACTGCATAATCAATCGAAATCATGTACTCCTCCGGCCCCGGCCTGAGTATGGAACCCGCTATACTACAGGGACATGTCAATGGGTTACCCCTACAGACCATCCCAAATAAAGCAGGTCCCAAAATTTCCAACTCTGGCTTTTCTGCCTCGAATGAAAAAGATACTATTATTAAAACCAAGAGAAAAACGATCTTGATCTGAGAGGGTTTTTGTCTCATGCGACAACTTTCCGTTCGCACAAATCACAGTTACCCCAAACTCACGAGTGAGAATCGTTGGGTAACAGAAGTATTATAAGGTTTCGTTATTTAGGGGTCAAAAATGTAAAAAAGATACATCAAAATTTCTTACCTTGTGTCCTTGTTTACATTCATGGTGTTTTCTTAGCATTTTTGGCCGTTTCAGGGCGATTCCAGCGCGTTCTAGTTCTGCTGTTGTTTGTTATACAGTTGAACCTCGCGTAAGTGACCACTCAAAATGCAAAGACTGAGTGGTCGCTTACGGGAGGTGGTCGCTTACAAGAATCGAACCACAGGGCGCCTCTTCCGAGAAAAGATCCGGGCACATCTGCTTTATGGAAGATAATTTATTACGTGCAATGTCTAAGGTACGACATGTGTAGTTCCATGTTGTCAAAAACAATGGGAAATCATTAACCGTTAGGCCCAAAAAGTGGTCGAGGTCTCTTACAGGAGGTGGTCTTTTACTAGAGGTTCCAACTGTAAGGCTTTGACTGGGAAAGTTTTGGTGTTTTGGATTCGGCAGTAGTTTATGGGAGGTGGTCGCTTACGAGAGGTGGTTGCACATGGAGGTTCGACTGAACATATAAAAATGCTAAGAAAACACCATAAATGATGTAAACAAGGACACAAGGTAAGAAATGTTGATGTATCTTTTTTGACCCCTTTCTGTTACCCAACGATTCTCACTCGTGAACTTGGGGTACACTCTTTTCTTTTTATAAGAATGTTGTTTTTCCGGCCCGGGCTGAATATTCTTATTTTTCTGCCGATTTTAATGCTGAAAATATTCTTGTACTATTCTTAAATTGTAGCCTCTTAGCTGACTCTTCCGTGTTAGAATGAACGGGGTTTACAATGTAATAATAAATTATAGTAAATTTATAATTTATAATAAATTGCAGTTAATGGCAATGTGACACATGGTTTTTCTTTTTGGTGGCTAGTTTTGCCGTCAAGAGAAAGGAATAATTTCACGGTTAAGTTACAAACATATAATTGTATTGTATTAACAGATTTTCAACACACAAAATTATATCCTTTTCAGCCTTGGGTTTATTCTCATCATATTCTTACGATTTTGCAAATTTCAGCCTTGATATTCTTATAAAATATATTCTTAAAGGAAAAAAAAGAGTGTACCTGAGCACAAATGACACTGAGATCTTGGACTCTGCAGCTTTTAAGTACCAAGTAAAATTTAAGGAGTTCAAGTTTATAAAATGGGAGAAACCCGACCTCAACCAGCAGGTGAAACACTTAAACCTGACTTAGCTAACTTTGTAACATCGCGCACGATTTAAATTCAACGGCGATTTCACAATATGTAACACTGAAGATGGCGGATGTAAGTTGTAATGTTAATGCGGGTGGCTATCTATATTGTTGCTGCTAACTAGACCTTTGGAACTTCCAGAAAACAATGAAAAGTGGTGCTATTTTGGAAAAAGTGAAGGTAAAGAGTCCTTATTTTACGTCCCTAGCTCAAAATAGCCCAGGTGGAGGTAGGCTAATGGAATGTGCCGCTGGATTGGGTCGCATTTTCACGCCCATCCTGATTGACTATAATGGGGTCACATGTTCATTAAAGTTACTAGCATGGGATGGCACATTTTCGGTACTTATTTTGGGGATGAAAAAATTCAGGTAGGTAGGGATTTAGAAAAGGGACGATTTTTACTTCATTAAGTTTAACCAATGTGTCAATTCATTTCAGGAAGTCCCAATTTTAATTAGGCCTTTAAAAAGGTTTTTTGAGGTCGATGCGTAAACAGAAAGTTACAAAGTTGGGATCGCGAAGATTATATCTTCCCAAAAGTGACTGAAATGGGATCTATATTTGGCCACAGAATAGACTATAATGGGGTAGGGGTTCTGAGAGGCCAGAGGCACATACCCAGCAAAAATTAGCCCAACTACCCCCCCCCCCCCCCCCCCCCCCCCCCCAC
>CALNXI010003119.1:0-35141 GCA_942486025.1 Porites evermanni
AAGTGTCACTTTTGATAAAATTCAGCATCCAATACACCACAATCCAGCTGACCAAGGTGTCCAGCTTCTTCCAATGAGAACTTACAGGTGTATCCGGTCCGTTACTAATGTATTCCTTTATCACTGCATGGTACCAGTGGCACCTTGTCTACCAAAGGCTTCTAACTTCCAGAAATTCTCTACTGGGTCATGCAGTTGCTATATCCTACGAAGTCGTTCGGGCCAGAGTCAGGCAGTTCTCCCAACCCCCATGATGCATGTTCAAACCAACATACATTCCTTTCCTACGTGTTTTGTGGTTTTGTATGATTGGACTTATAAGAACATCATTTAGTTTTCATTGTATACACTACACCAATAACAGGAAAGACTGCATTGTCTTTCACAGGAAAATACCTGCCGGCATATGACAGATTATTTAAAAGAGATGAAAGAAAATCAACTGAAAATTATGGAAAGTGGCAATTATTAGTGTTTTATTTGTTAATCTTTTTGTACAAGAAAAAATAAGTCAACAGATTTAGGCTGGGAGTCATTTGATCGTCACTGGATATTGATGTCAGGAAATACGACAAGGATAGTCATTTGTTTGTTTGAAATAAAGTGTTGACAACATAACATGCGACTGATAAGTTTGTGATAGTGTGTAACATGACCATTGATGGTTTGCCTTAACAAAAGAGGTTTCTTTCTTTTCTTTTTTGCACATAGGTTAAGTATGCAGTGCACAGAGAATTTCAAAATTTAACTTAACAAATCTTTTCTTGGCTGCTCTGAGTGTAATAAATTTATTTATTACACTCAGATTTATTTATTTGCATTTAGATGACATGAAGCTGGTCTGTTTATTTAGTATATTACATGTATTTCCCAAGTGTTACATTTTGTGTGATTTTTCAGACAGAATTTGATCTCAGATGCAGTTTACCACTGATTTTCTTTGACCTCTCTTAAAGACTTAAGCTTTTTATTGCAACTTTACCTTAATTTCAGTAAAAATTTTGAATTTTTTGGTCTTCTCTGAAATATCTAGATCAGAATAACTCATATGTGTATCTGTGATCATAATGATTTCCTGCTTTGTTTTAAAAACCCATAAACCCAAATTTGGATACAGCCAAATTAGAATGCTTCTACAAGATCAGCCATTTTGTTATGGAAGAGAACTGGTTCCATCTTGTGAAATGAAAGAAGCAAGGTGATTGGTGGACATTTCTTGCAAACATTCGCAAGAAAATGAAAGCTGCACTTTGATTAGCTATATTCCGGGAAATGTCAGTTTGAAGCAGCCACATGGGGGTGAGGATCGCATTGTGTAACTCTGGCCCAAGTTGGGGTGAATTAAGGAGACTAGGCAGATTCTTGCTACAGCTTGTAAAGTTGACACTGATCGCCTTGGAGGTAAGGCGTCCCTGCACCATGCAACCACTCCAGTAACCACCCAGCCCAGTGGGTCACGCAATGCCTTCAAATGGTTGTCAGATGAGTTAGACTAACTTCAAACACCTCACAAAAGTAATCCACATACTTTCCCACAAGAATGGAGAGTCTTTTGAACTGTAACACAGGGATCTGTATACCTTTCAGGTGAAAACGACGTTTATTGATGTCCTTGGGAAGACACTTTCTTGGTGTCTCTAAATTACCTGCCACAAGTCCTTTTTCTGCTCTGATGATGTTTTCTTTATACCACTAGCTGACAGCAACTCAAAGTGCACCAATGGGAATTTTTTTCTATTTTTTTTTCTCAGCAATAGTGTTCATGTATGGCTGTCATGTCCCCGTGGTTCCGGACTGTTCATAATGTCCTTGCTGATAAAAGTTCCTCAAGACATGTTGCTTAGTAACATATAGGTTATTAATAAAGATCAACTTGGCACAACATGCAGTAAAAGCCTCCGCCAACTTCAATTAACTTGATAAACTTATACCGCCTCCACCAACTTGAATTAACACTGCTTTCATCACACTTGACTAAACACGACTAATGTCAAACTCTCTTTGCTTGTGAAAACTAGTTAACACTTTACTCAGACTTGCCTACTTATATACTTTCACAATAACATTCTAGAACTTTCCAAATAGTCTAATTATAGAAAGATTACAAAATATACTGCTTTAGAAACGCTTACACAAGATCCTAAAATAAACAAACTATGAACTCTTGCAAAGCTTCTAGAAAGTCACGCTAGTCATGCAATACAATTTTTCGTAACATGCTAAATTTTAGAATTTTTCAATTTCTAATAATTTTGCCTGTTGACAACATTTTTAGCCAGAGAGTGTTTTATAATATCACATCAATATGCATAGTCCCTATTCAACAGCTTTGGCCTGTGAAGTTGTGTTCTAGTTTGTAAAATAGCACACAGTAAAGTGTTTTTTTGTGGTCTCAGATACTAGCAGTAATCAGCTTCTCTTACAAATAAAAATGCTTTGTCTTCCATTTTAAACTTTTTTGTTACAAAACATTCTACAGTAGAACCCTGCTTTTCAGACACCTGCTTAATATGGACACCTTGTTATTACCAACAGTTTTCTTTGTCCCTGGGGAAAGCCTTTAAATTTTCTCTTAATTCAACCCACTTAATATGGACACCCATTGATACGGGCAACAGACACTTTTTTCTTGCCTATTGAAAAGATTCTCACATAAAGTCAGCCTCGCTAAATTATGCAGACACTTTACTGTATTACATAATGATGATGTTCCCAGCACTATAATACACTGAATAGGATAAATAATTATTGTAGACAACAATTTTAGATTCTGAATTTGACATCAAATGAGTTATGCAGAGAACAGTAATGTTATTGGTTACATAATATGTAATGAGCAACTGTGTCAAGACTTTTGGGTACATTCAATGGACATAGTTCACGCAATAATGTCTTGGTGAAGTTAAGAGATGTTAAGTTTGACGATGCTAGTATCCTGTTTTTATTTTCAGCAAAATCTTCACTTAGCATTGTTTCATCCCAACCCCATTTTTATTTTTAAGACAGTTTTGTGTAGCTCTTTCACTGATAAATCAAGGACAACCGTAGCCCTATTTTAGGTGAGACTTTGGCAAAGCCCTACAAGTTACTTACAGGCTATAAGCATTTGAGCACTTTATGCTTTTAAAACATTAATTCAACTTTAAGCAAACACTCCAAGTATATTGCACAAAAAATGCCACGACATGAGTCTCAGAGGTGTTAACTAAACCTTAAAGAGAGACCTAAATCACTTTTCTCCTGAAAAATGTCAAAAGATAATCTAGTAGAAAGGTAGACTTGCCTACAAGTCAAGCTCAAAATTTTTCAAGAGCGCTAAGCACAAGTGGTAGATTTTTTATGTTTTCTGCAGCAAAGAGCGAGCTAGAGAGTGGAAGCTCGACTTGTTTCCCCTGCAAAAAATCACATCGAGTGACGTCATTTTGGCATCCCTATTGTGTGTGTCGTCATGTGCGTGTGTCGTCGCAAGCTGTCAAAGTATGTCAAAAAAAAGCTCAGAACCGGAAATGAGAAGCGAAGGACTTTGAGAAAGTCTAGTAGAAAGGTTAAAAGTGATCACCAAATAGGAAAATGCTTTGACTTTTAAACAAACTCTCTAAACTCAATTTTTAAGGAAATTAAGAAGTTCAGTCTGGAGAATTTGGATGTGGATATGTTAGAGGTCAAAATTAAATTCAGGTGATAAATGTTTTCACCTATGTTGATAGCCCAGGTGATTCACGAATAATTAGCACTAGGAGACAAAGGAAATTGAGAATCAACATGGGTTAAAAAAATTTTAACCTAAACTCAAGTTTGACCTGTATCAGATATTTGGGTTTAAAGTGTTCCCTCTTCTCATACATGTATAACATGTTCAACACAACTGTGACTTCTCAGCCATTGAAAGGAACGTCAAATTTTTATTAAGGGTAATATACTTATAAGTGAAACTAATGTACTTACTTCTTTTTAAACAAATCCCTTCTGAGGGTCCACAGTTGTAGCAATTCATCAGAAATCACCATTTCTCTCTCCTTCCACAACACAGAGTCGAAACATTCCTCTGAAAAGAAATAACAATTTATTAATTAAGACATGCCACAAAGCCTTCTTCACTCACTGTTACAGCGCCCAAATAGCTGTCTCACACTTGAGGGTTACACCTCTGGAGTTAAGATAGCCTATTCAAGGACTCTCTTTTTTCTCTTTAAAGATCATCGAGTGCACATATGAAAATAAAAAAATGCAGGACATTCATTCAGCACCGGCGCAAGGGGGTGGGTTCTTGAGCTCTGTCAAGTTGTCAAATAAAAAACAATAAAACGTCTGTGGGCACGCTAGAGTTAATGCTCAGATTCAGGGCCGTAGCCAGTATGAGGCAAACCGAGGCACTTGCCTCAGTCATTTTTTTCCCACAGATTTGATCCCAGTGTTTTGTTTACACGTAGTCATCATAAAGACCCTAAATAGCTAGGCAGGGGATCGAATCAACCATGGATATTGCCTCAGTCCTTATTATTTTTCTGACTAAGGCCTTAGGATTCTTTGTCAAGTCAGTGCGACAACAACAGTATCCACTTGCCCCTTATAAGTGATTTCGAGCTTGGGGACAAGTTTGTAACCAATACTGTAATTTGCCCTTTTGGATGCTTCAGGAGATAATTAGTGAACAATGACTGTGCTTTTTTCAGTGTTTCAGGTCTAAAATCACAGTCTTCTGTGACTGAGGTTTGTCTACATATTAAAGAAATACTCTGATCAGTAATAAATAATGGTAGTGGAGTCCAATTTTTGTCTGTGTTCATTCAAGCAGTGTTTGATAAAGTCAAACAACCTTGTAGTGGGAGTCCAATTTATTTAATTATGAGGATGATAACAGGCCAAATTAGATGACACAAAGTTCTGTTTATTATTAATAAGAAATTTGCAATAATTAAAGCCTTTTTCATCCTCCCCTTGCTGACAAAAGAAGTCAATCATTTAGCACAATGGTTTTGTGGAGTACATTGAGCCTTTTAATATTATTAACAAGTATTGGACAAGGTTGTGCAGGTCAATTATTTGCCTCAGCCTTCGGCTTTGACGCTGACAAATCATAATATTTTGCAATAACAGAGTTCAAAAATTGTTATATCATTAATATTTTGATTACCAAGTTTGTTTTTAATCAATATCTTTGGGAAGTGAAGCAATCTGCACTTTCATGCAAGAGTGATTGCAAGAAGGAGAAAGCATGGTTTCATTTATGTATGAGCAGAACATTATTTGCAGCCAAACACACTTGGACGACATTGCGCATGAGCAGACCATTTTTTGTAGGCAGCTATTTGCAGGTCACTTGGTGGGCTCTCGGCCAATGAAAAGGAACAAAAATTTGGATTGAATGATATACATGTATGGTACACCATACATGTATATGCCACCACTGCATTAAGTTTGAGAATAAACTCTTGCCTCCAAGGATGAGTATATCTTATTCTTGATAAACAAATGTAAACTAAAATCACTCTTGTCCATTAGACAAGTGGAAGTCAAACATCTTTGCACACCCTTTGTTGTATCAACAATCAACTGTTTGGAAAGCCTAAAAACACACCAAGGAATGATTTCAATGCAAAAAAAATTCCAAATTTTAGAACAAGTCAGGGTGTATTAAGAGGTAACCTTGTAGCTTTGAAGTAATATATAATCAAGCATGAGACGCAGTGTTTCATCACTAGATGAAACACCGAGAAAAGAGTTGAAAATACGACGCGTAGCAAAGTATTTTTGACAAACTTCCAGGTGTTTCATCTGTCGATGATACACTGTGTCGAATGCTTGATATTACTTCTCATTAGAAGGAGAAATTAGGATGCAAAGAATTAGGCCGTTTTTCATCTGATTTCTAAACACTCATTAAACATTAATTTCCTTTGCATTTTTTTTATGAATTATTAATGAGATTGAGATCTTTCAAAAATTAAGGAAATAACCATAACAAGACAATCCAAAAAAAGTAGGTCTGCAATGAGTACAAAACGTTTTGAGCCTTTCATTATTCAAGTATATAGATGACTGTCCCCACTTTGTGTGATTTAATTGGAGTTTCTTTGTACACTGTTGCTCTCCCAGGGAGGGTGATCTTGCACGTGGTGTCATTTTGAACTGGAAGCATTAAAAAAGACAACAAGACAACTCTAATTTCCCCTGGGTATCTCTATATTAGGAGAGGTTTGTTCTGATAACCTCATACACAGATCTCTTGTTGACGAGGCTGAAGGCAAGATCCAGTCAAACCTGATTTGTACAAGTGATCGCCTGTCAGGAATGTAGTGAAAGCTTGAAATAAATCCTCAAAATGGTGGCCTCTTTTCGACGTGTTAAACAACTGAAATTGATAGAGCAGTGAAGTTTTCTCTTTCTTGTTATACGCACATCTTAAGTACGAACCAACTAATTTGTTGTTGTTGATAATCTTTGTAACATCAAATTCAGTGCAGCAGTTAGTTTAAAATTAATTTAATTATCATAGTGGGCACTAAGGGCTCAAAGCAGTACGGGTCAGCTTCATGTGACAATTTTTTTTACCCTTTTCAAAAGTCTTTACATTGATACTGAGAGAAAACTTTAAAAAGTCTACAAAGATAAGAATAAAAAGGGTTTTACAAGTTATAGTGAGGCGGAAAACTACTTCTTCAGGAGTAAAGTAGGCTTGTGAATTTATTCCGAGTGTGGAAATTTGGAATTCTTGGCAGGCTACTAGGTGTTTGGAACAGCTGCCAGCCACACTCTCTTCCCTTGAGAATCATTACATGATGATCTTGGAAAAATATGTGAAACAAAGAACAATAATAACAACAACAAGAACCAAAGAAAAAAAGAAAAGACCAACTCACACTTGAACTAGTGTTGTCCAACCGAAGGTTTCAGGATGCCCAAATAATAATAGCCAAAACATGCATCAAAGAGGCTTTTTAGGGCAAGGTGTCTAAATCTATTTCTGATTCTAGATGCTGTTGCCCTATTAGCACAGAGAAAGAGAATCCACTGAAAAATTAATATGAAATCATGAAGATTTATTCTTGAATTTGTTCAGCATATACAATAGGTATAATGTGGTCAATCATAGCCAATAAAAGCCACCAAGATGAGTTTAACATCTGAGTAATGAAGAAATGATCAGAATTAGTTTCCTTTAAGATGTATGGTCATGTTCGTGATTTACACAATCGGGTAGTGATTTACTGTATCTGGTCAGCGCTCTATATCTTTTGAACAGCTAAGGGTAAAAAAAGAGGGCTCAGGGCTCATAACTTTTAGATGATGCTTGGACCAAAGCCGGTCGGTGAAGCCTCATTTCTGCTTGGTTAAAAAAAGTTGACATAAGACAGCTGGTAAGCCCAAAACTATCAATTACTTGACTTTAGTCGTGGCTAGAATGTTTAAAAAAGTGGCTCAGTGGCTTAACGGCTTAGACAGCCTCTGATCACTGATTTACACAAAACTCAAAATACGGGGCACAGCAGAAACTTACCTGAACAATGATCAAAACTAGCTACAATGTGTAGCAATTGGAAAATGCTGATAAACCTCTACCTGGGTTTGCTAACTGTTTGACCTTTTTCGGTGTTGACTGGACAAAAGATTTAAAATTAGACATAAGGTTGAGTGAACTATTGCAATTTTATGCTCAAATTAACTAACAGTCTTTCTAAAGTCTTATCATTAACATGCGGCTTGAAGTCACTAAAATTTTCACATTACAGCTTGGGTGTAAACAGCAAAAAGCACCCTCAAAATAATTGATCATGCTAGCCTGAGGAAACAGCCAACATTTATGTGAAGCCACCTTTGGTTTCCCCGCATACCGACTATTTATTTTCATGTAACTTTGTTGAACTTTTTCTCTGTATTGTAACTTTTGTAAATGCTATGCTCTACTGTGTTGACTTTTTTGTTTTACATTACCTGTGAGTTTTACAGGTTCTTGCTTAAGGACAAGCCAAATTTTTCCACAGTAAAAAAAATATAATTTTACAGAAAACAATGTGACATAAACAAAGTAGTGAATTTGAAAGACTTTAGAAGACCACTACTAAAATTCAAGACATTTTCAAGATTGTACAAACCATGTACATTGCACCTAGATCTAGGTAGTGATTCTGATTGGGTGAAAATTTGGCTCAAACCAATCAGAATCACTACCCAAATAATGTTGGACTAAAATGCAATCAGATTTCTCTCTGAATGGAAGATTCGCCAATCGCAGGAGTTTTGATGTATTCTGGTGGCATGTAACACAAGTCAGTCATTGACTTGGCATCAAGAAAGAAAATCAGGATGAGACACCACCCATAATTTGGAATTCTGCCAGGAAGAACAACAACATTTTCTTTCACATAGTCACTGCTTGGGACAAGGTGTTGTGAGGAAGCTTCTTGCTGTTTCTATGAACTCTCTGAGAAAGTCCACATTCTTTGAAATATTCTTTTACAATGTAATCTTTGGAACTGCGAGTAGCTCATACCATAAAGATTTAAAAACATGCCCTTTTTCACTGGTCATTTTGATCTTAATGCATCGTTAAATCTCCGCCACTATCACAAGGTTAAGGTCTCCGTGTGAGAGTGCGAGAAATCTTAGGCAGTTGCTTAAATTGAGGAGCACAGCTTCCTTTAGACTTGCTACAAGTTGACCTCTCGTTAGCTGTTAAAAGTGAGTGAAGCAAGCTTCAATGCACGAAGTTGCACAATGACCAAGCAAGCAACAAAGTCTCAAGGTCGACTTGTTTCACCTGAATGGATTTGGATCATATTATAAATTCATGTAGGAATAAAAATGATTGGCACTTGCTGTGTTGGGTGCAGTGGGAAATATTTCATTTATTACAGGTAACTTTACAGGCCACTACATAGATTAACAGTGAGCACAAGTGCTTACTGAACAAGAATACACACATCTACACACCCAAGAGAAAGATCTAATCGGAGACTTTGGCTACTTGGAAGTATTGGAACAATTGTTGAATTGTTTGACCAAAAAAATTTGAACGCAGAACCGTCGAGTTTTTACAACGCTGGCTCTGACCAAATATTGGGAAATGATAAGGGAGTGGGTGTACCTGTTTTTACAAACCGTAAAATAAAGAATACCAAAAAGCAAAACACACCAGAGTGACACTGAGTGAAAGGGCAACATCATTATTACATTTCGGTCGGCATAGCTTACGTTAGGTTTTCTCCCTGTCACTACGTACCACAGTCAGACCAGAAACAATTCTCACTGAACATAAATAAAAGCAAGTATGCTTCAGTCTTACTTGAGGGGCATTTCTTGTCTGGAAACACTGCATTTCCTCTGACCAGACCTCATGCATTGAGCAATGTTATAATACACAAGTAATTTTTCTTAGCGGGATAAATTGTGTATAGTTTCTTTGTGAGGCCCCTGCGTGTGATTCTGTACCTTCCACTTACACTGCAAGTCTAGTAATTTAGACACTACTCAAGACATCCATAAATTCAGTGATAAAATGTCAATTGGTAACGGTTCACAAGGGCTCACTTACCAAGCTGCCTCTGTTTGGAACTTATTGGGTCTAAGAGCATGTTTACAATTTGGGCAGTCACCTTGTAATCACAATCAAGAATGTCACGTACATCTGCCTTTTCATTAGCATGCACTGAGTTTAGACTAGTCCTTTATTCTCCCTGCATTTGATTTAAGAACACTAGGTTTACCATACATACACAAAGTTCACTACACACAGTACCTTTCATGGACATTACTCTTTTCCACGACGAGAATAATCCAGGTAAGCCCTTCTATGCTGCTCTTTAAATTTTTGATACAAGCATGAAATCTGGCCCACTGATAGTAGGTAGTCACCAATACACGCATTTTTACATTATTATAGTGCCAAGCCAGAATTATGTTGGTTTCCATGGAAACCACATTTAATTAAAATTCATGAACATTCAATGAAATTCATTTTTCCTAGTTTATTGAAACATAGTATCATTAAGCTTTTGGAGATTTTTGCGTTAACGTGTTTCTAGTAAGTAGTGCTACTAGCAAACTTAGCGCAACCACAACCATGATTCAGAGAAGAGAAAATCCGAAAAGCATCAGGTTTAATAAGCAAAACAAACACTCTGAATTGCCCGATTAACTTTGTCAAACTTGACTGTTTCATCGAAAGCAATTGCCATGACTTTGACAAAGCAACATTCATATCCTGCACATGGCGTTCTACATTGTAGTTTGATGCTCCTTCAATCTAGTATTCAGAGCTCTAGCAGTTTCTATCATGTAATCATGGTCACAGCCCTTACATTAAACATGATAGATTACACCAAATAATGCAGTCCTCACATTACATCGCTGAAGAGACAGGGCTATTAAATATTGTTGTTGTTATTGTTGAGTGTGTGTTTTTTAGGGAAAAAAACTTATAATAATTAACTTTCCCCTTCCATCAGTTCATCCAATGTTAGTCAATGTCTTCTTAATATGTAACTTCATTGTTAGATCCATTGGTGTTAGTTTCTTGTCTTTTACATTTACTTTTAAGTTAGTTAATTCATTGCACGATGTTTAAATTGGGTAGCACAGCTTCCTTTAGACTTGCTACAAGTCGACCTCTCATTAGTTCTTAAAAGTGAGCGAAGCGAGCTTCAATGCATGAGGTCGCGCAGCAACCATGAAATATAACTCACTGTCCTATTGGTCAATTGTCATGATGTCACTGATACAATTTTTGAGCGGTGAATTTCGTGCCAAACAGGTATGAAAATTCCTTCAAAATGGCACAACCAACCAGGAAAAAACAACAAAGGACTTTTAGAAAGTCTAAACTTCCTTACAGGATTGCTCATAACACTAGTACTGACAACCCACATACATCTTGTATAAACTTTTGCACTTTATAGTGTAGCTAAGATTTTCTCATCTTCAAGCACTTTAAGTTAACCAAACATGCTTCAATTCCGCCATGATGGTTTTATAAGAAATGAAGAGTAAACACAGACAGATCCGTGACAATGAATGGATATCCATGACAACACACCCTCCTTCTTCAAGTGTTTGTCACTGATTGGATACATCACTCTGGTCTGCTTTGTGCAAATTTGGCAAGGTTCATGCCTGATTACTGCATTTGAATTCGCTTTCAAAACGGCAAAGAGCAAACATTTTAACACAATGCAAAGCTGCTACAAAACAGTTTCAGTCATTTGTTTGTACATGCAATAAAGTGGTGAATATTTATACTTGATGATTTCGCTTTAATAAATTCCTGTAATAAGTCTGTGATTGTACATACAAAATTTTATTTTCAAATTAATTTTTCCAGACCATTCAGAAGCTGTAGAAAGCTAATATTTTTGTTGCAGCAGAAGGGTTCAGATTCACTTGCCCTTTTGATTTGGCAGTATTGTTTTTCATGAGCCATTCCAGCCAAAACTAAATGTTATAGCGCTGTTTATGTCGGTCCGTTCAAACATTTTCTTATGGGACAGTGTCCTCATTATGAGCACATGCGAGCGTCATCTTTTTTTCTTCTTAAAAAGACAATAGAACTATCATATGTAATTATTGCACTACAAAAACAAAATTTCCTTCCAGCCATTTGTTGTTTACATTCTCTAGACTTATTATTTTAGACTTTCAGAGTCTTTCCTCTTATTTACAATTTTGCTCACGGCACAAAGACTTTTCGTGATTTTGTCGCTAGCTTGACCACCTCACGACCTGAAAAGCTCGTCCCACTCACTTTTAAAGCAGCCTTTCTGCTGTGCAACTCGAGTCAGAGGTTAATTTGTGGCAAATGCAAGTCCAGTAATATTTGCTCTTGTTCTGGCCTCAAAAGTTTGAAAGATATAAACAAAAATGCAATCTCAACTCGATGAAGCATCACAAAGGTTAGTCAAACATTATAATATGATTTCATTGCACTCTTTTCTCAAAACATGTTGTGCCTGTTTGTATGATTTTGTCTGCAGTAGGACGGTTTATTTAAAATCTTACTAACACATTGTTGCAACATTTTATTGTGCTTTGCAAAGCTTAATTCTACAAGATCTCCTTGGTCACATCCATATCTCAATGGTTTCTTTCTTACATAGTCTTAATTATTGCTGTTCCATTTCTGTGTATTCTTTTCACTATTATCTGAGCTTGTATGGAAGCTGGCGGGAGAAACAAGCCTTCGACTGGCATTAAAGCGCTTCCCTTCTTCTGATCCTCCAGCCAAAGGCAAAGAAGGTAACATCAAAAAATCCCGATTTTGCCAAATCGAAACTTGACAGGAAAAATTTATCCTTGGTCTGTAATTCTGAGAAGTTTTAGTGTAGGTTCTCTTACTCTCCTCGCATGGTTTGAATTCGCAACATCCTGTCAGAAAGTCAAAGTTTGGTACATGCGCAGTGACAGGATACTGTTTCTTTAAGCCATTCAGCTGTTTTGGTAACCCATTTGGAAATCTTGATAAGCGGTTCGCCAATTATTTTGTGTTAGCTGTTCAGAATACTAATAACAATAGACCTGTTAAAACGGGTTACAAGCTGTATGGTAGCTTTGCATTTCATCCATTTAAAAGGAAGGCATTTGGTGTACATTTTTGCACAAGAGGTCACAATTTCTAAGAAGAAGTCAGGCTTTGTTTGTTTTTATCAACTAACCGACTTAGTGAATAAGGACGTGGAAGTGAAGATTCCTACTCCAAAACATTGGCAACAATCAACGCCAGTGGATCTGTCTCTGTATGCTATCTGCTCACTTGGGAGAAAAAAAAGGCTTTCTCAAAGTCCTTCACTTCTCATTTCTGGTTCCAGTAGTGGACCCCAGTGCAAAGGACTTGTATCCCCTGCAGCCCGCCAAATTTACAGGAGGAAATTTCCTCCTGTGGTGTGCTTTCAATTAACCCTGATCACGCCACTTGAATCATAACTTCAGCTGTTATGATTCAAATTCAAATTAAGACGATGATTGCAGCAGTTCTATATTTTTTAACTGCAGGTTGTAGTAATTCGGTTTTTTTGTGTTCAACATCTCCTCTATATCGTCTGTATTTGAATACAAAGCCGAGCGCGATGTGTTCTATCAAATTGGTTATCAAAAGCTATTTTAAAACTTTAAAGATGTTGGCAAACATCTCTGCAGTGGAAAGGATGTGTTTTTGTCAGCACCAGCAGCAAGCAAGTAACTCAGGCAAGAGCTTGACATTTCAAATTGCTCCTTATGTTTTCGATTTATAACAGTATGGGAAAAGAGACGAAATTTAGCCCATTTGTTTGGTTGTTGTACCATCGATAGCACGTCTATTAGCCTTAGATTCTGATCCCTCAATTTGATCTTTTCTGGCAGCTGACAGATACAGTCACCTCCTTTTTTAATGGGGCAGGATTCTCTATTGATTCACCACATTGTTGGCAAACATTGTCAGGAAGAGCAATGTGCAGTGAAGTTTTAGTGGAATTCTTTCTTCCTTACCACTTGTGAGACTAGCGAGAGCCAGATTTTCACGCACAAAAAATATTACTGAACAGTCTGTTCTTACTTTGGCATACTTTGACAGCTCTGCCCAGTCTGGACGCAAATAGCTCGCGCCAAAATGATGTCACTTGATGAAATTTTCGTCAAGGGACACAAGTCAAGCTCCCAGTGTCTCACACACTTTGCCACAGAAAACGTAAAAAATTACTAGCTCGTGCTTTGCGCTTGAGAAAAATTTTGAACTCAACTTGTGGGCAAGTCTAGAGAGAATACTTAGCAATTATTCCTCAAGCCCAAATGGGCTCTGAGTCAATAGCCCATGAGCCGGAAGGCCAAATGGGCTATTCACTCAGAGGCCATGAGGGCGAGAGGAATAATATTTTGTTTTATTAAAATCCAACTAGTTGGTCAAAAATATTGAGACAAACCAACTTTAGCTAGTAAAACCCAATTCAGCCACCATTGTTTTGGTTTTCAAAGCTGGTGCTTTTTTGCTACTAGTGGGCTATAACATATAGCCTAGTAGTAGCTCAACCAATCAGAAGGCAGCATTGATAATAGACCACTAGTTAGATGTTACTAATTAATACTGAATATCCCAAGAGACTGACACTGTGCTGCAAGACAGTCAAGCATCTACATACAAGCAGTTACTAAGGCCCGTTAGGTTTGGTTTGTAAGAATGGTTTATACTATGCAGCATGAGGCATTTTGACATCTGTTAAATGTCATTTCTTAATCATTACAGATATAAGACATTCAGGGATGTTACTAAGATTTCAAGTTACCGCGTAAATACAACAAGAAGGCGGAGAATAAAACGGCAAGAGATTAATTTTTCTTTTGGTTCTATTTTTCTTCTATTTTCTCATGAAAGAAGTCAGGGGCCATGTTCATACTAGCAGGGGAAATCCTTGGCCCGCGCCTCTTAATGACAGCCCTGGTATTATTTTGCATTAACTACACCGGTACTTAATTATAGATAACTTTTCTCACTTACCACCAATTACAGAAGAAACCATTCTGTCAGATTGGCATTAATGTCCAACTCCTTGTCCTCTTTTTGGGGTGCTTGATTATCTTTTTGCTAAAAAAGGAAAGACCACGTTAGTCTCATTAGGGGTTAAGTTAAAAGAAATTATAGACTGGAAACATAACAAATCATTTGTTCCAAAACATTTTGGCTGTATTGCTCAGCTTTCATCAATCGAAAGTGTGTGGTTGCACAGCAGTCACATGATCTTAGGATGGTCAGGTGACAGGAAGAGTGGAACATGGATGTTTGGTTTCCCCAGCCCTGCCTCATCCTGGTTAAAAGAGGAGCATCTTGTCTCAATCTCTATAGCCTCCTTGATCCTCCTGTCAAGGGAACTGTCTTGCAAAAGTATAATCCTTACTAGGTTTTCTTGTGCGTTTTCCATTAAATCATCTCTTATTCAGGCAAAATTATCCAATAATTATCAAGAACTTTTTTATATGTAATGCTACTAGTGGACTCAGTGCAACCACAATGATGATTCAGAGAAGAGAAAATCCAAAAAGTATCAGGTAACTTAATAAGCAAAACAAACACTCTGAATTGCTCAACTAACTTTGTCAAACTTGATTGTTTCATCGACAGGGATTGTCATGACTTTGATGTTGTCCGAAATACCCATACAAAGGCTCACCTCATACAAAGCACATCTGGGAGTGTTTAAAACATGAAATGACTTTCTTAAACAGTAAAAACTCCCTCTTTTTCTGTCATGTCCAGTTGTTATTTCTTTACCCTCTATGAACTGGCTAAATGTATTTTCCGCTGGTATGTTTCAATTCTCTACAGTGCTCTCTGGCACCTTCTGATTGGTTAATCTACACCATAAATTTGTCCGCGTAGAATGCATTCTTTCCCTCTCGCATTCCACTTTCTGACTTGCAGTTCCTTAAAAACTCTATTAGCTATAGAGGCGCTATTCTTTGGAATGCTGTCTCGGGTCATTTTACAGACCAGTTTACTGTTTTTTATCGCAAAGTGAAGAAGGACTCTTACAGTACTTTAAGGAACTTGATTTTAGCGCACACAGTCGGACCAGTCACTGCCCAGGCACTACCAAGATTTTAAATGCTTTTAACTATTTTTTTTTTGTTTTAAATGTTGTAGTCAATTTACTTACAGGTTACTAATGTAAATTCATTTTAACCTTGTATTTTTTTAAAATTTATTTTTATTTATTTATTTCTTTACTTTTTGGTTAGAATCTTACTGTATATTTTTTAGAGTTTTAATTGTAGTTGTATTATATTTTTGTAAGTGATTTTATTCTTATTTTTATACAGTTTTATCCATTTGTAATCATTTTTACACAACCCCAAAAGCTTTGAGCTTTAAACCTTATCTTGTTTAAATAAAGGATATGTATGTACGTATGTATGTATGTTTACTGTTCGTTTTATCGCAGAGATGTCTGATTTAGAGTCAGTTGTAGAGGAATCGAAAACCTAAAGACCCTTCAGCGAACCCTAAACCTCAAAGTTCAGAGCTGGTTGATGAAGTGTTTTCGTTGTTTAAAAGATATCTTAATACTAAACTCGAGGCACAAGAGAAAAAGACGGTCAGTCGAAAATACAGAGGTCCACCTGGGAATTCAAATTCAAAGGTAACAGGAAACAATTTGAGGTTAACGCCAAGCTAGAAAGTCTTCTCTCCAGAACTAAGGCTAGAGCTGACAACCCAAGTCAGGTGCCTGACCTTGGCACAGGAAGCTCAGCAGATTGTTCGCAAGAGGCAGAAATTAATAAAGATTGCAGCCGACCGCAACAAGGACAGTTGGTTGATTGTTCAAGAATATGAGTCAGACAACCTCACCTCGAACTCCGAAGACGAGAAACGCTTTAAGAAAGCAGAAATTTATTTTTTATTTTATTATTATTTGCCACACAATAATTACAAAAAATATAGGAAAAGAAGGAAAAAAGAAGTGGCGAGGAGACCTAACAGAAACTATAGGAGCTTATTAGAGGTTAGGTCTCCTCGAACTACGGGCTAGAGCTGTTTCACATCAATTGAAGAAAAGATGGCAAAAAGTCGAAGATGGAACAATTTTCATACTAACTCAATAATTTTCAGTTTTTTCTTAAAAGAGGAAAGGGATTGAGAGTTGATGACCTTGTAGTCAAGTGAATTAAAAACTTGGGCCCTTAAAAAAAGGGCGAGAACTTCTTAGTGTTTGTACGACAATATGGTAGACGGTAGGCCCGGGAATTTCTTGTGTTGTACGAGTGGAATTGATTACTTTGAGAGAAATTGTTATTAAACCTTGGAGGTAAGAATGAATTTTTGCAAGAATACATAAATTGGCCCAGTTGAAGCAAATGGATATCATTAAATTTTAGTATACCGAGGTCCTTAAAGATTGGGTCTGTATGACCATTGAAATGTGATTTATTAATAATTCTAATAATGCACTTTTGCAGGATAACAAGGCAGCGCAGATTGGTTTTATATTGCAGTAGTAAAAATAAGGATAAATTAAGGAATAGTGGAACATACGTAGAGACGTTTTAGGAAGAAAGAAGCTGCATTTAGATATTATACCGATTGACTTTGCAACTTTATTTGCAACGTGTGATATTTCCGACTTCCAATTAATTTAAGTTTTCATCCAAAATTATGCCTAGAAAATTTGTCTCCTTTACTTTAACAATATTTTGATTATCTATACTTATTTGAATATTACAAATTGAACGCTTTTGTCTTGGTTTAAAGACCATAAACTTAGTCTTTTTAAGATTTATAGAAAGCTTGTTTGCTTTAAACCAGATTGACAGTTTGTCCATCTCCAAGTTTAACATAATTATCTGAAAGATAGTTCAGATCTTTATGTGACATGAATAGCAGAAAAGAAGAGGAAAAACTCTGAAAGGTTGAAGTTGGGTTCTTCGAAACATTTTCAAGTCTGACTGATAATCAGCTTTTTGCGGTAGTATTTTTAATTTTTCTCTTGCTATTGAAACCCAGAATGCACGGGAGTAGGTTTCTTCATTCAGAGCTGCGGAGGCATAAACTGCCTTGTTGTTCTGCCTGTTTTCTTATTTAGAGCCGTTAATTACCTTTTTCTTCATAAAGCTGTTGCCACGGTTGTTGTTCCTTTCTGGCCCTCGTCTTTTTTTTTTCTGGCCAATCATATCTAGAAAATTTTTTAATTTCATCATAGATTACAATCTCTTTATTGGAAGGTATGTATTAGAACATGGTAGAAACACAAACTCCTTATTTGGATCTGAAATAAGGTTCTATGGACATATTTTGGCCATTAGGACAGATTTTAGGTAGTTTAGATTATAATTGTTTATTTGTCGGTTTTTCTTATTTCTTAGGAAACCCTGGTCTCTTTTGCTGCTGTATTTAGTAATATTGGTCATCATCTGGTTTTATGATTAGACCTTTTGGAGTTGTATTTTCGGTCCTGAGGCTTTTCCTTGTTCATTGTTTGAATATGAGACTCACAAGAAGCACTGGCCATATTATTATTGTCTTATTGCGTGATCATCAATGTGTTTTGACAGGCATTGGCTGACATTTTCTGGAGGATTGATTCTAGTGGCACTTGCCTCAAGGAATCACTTTGGCAAAAAAGAAAAAGAAAGAGAAAAGAAAAGATCGCTTTCCCCTTCTTTTACTTATTTTTTCCCTTTTTGTTTTTCTTGTTTCAGGCTTTCAATTCTTATCCTGCATGGAAGAATCTACCAGACTGTATAAACCCTGACGTCACTGGAATTTTTCATTTCCTCATGAGATCTAGAGTCGATTTGAATGCTAAGAGACATCTAAAAGAAATTTGACGACATGTATATCCATGAAGATATTTCCAGAAGATTAGAGGTTACTGGTCATTTAGGCATTTAATAACAATGTTATTTTCTTGAAATATTAATCGTTCAAATGCACTGTTTTGTTAGTCTGTAATAAACCACATTGGTATGGAATGCCTGAGCATCCAACCATCACTGTACTGCACACCCTGTTTATTAGAACTGATAGCAACTTTTTTTTACTTTGGAATTTTTACTTCTTCATCCTCATGTACGTTAAAGTTGACGGTAGCTCCGCTTTGTAATACGCTCAGCCATCTTGATGTCTCTGCTGACACTGCAGTTTATTTCCCCACAGAAGTGCTCTTTATGGCAGGTATGATGAGCTTGCGTGCACAATAATTTTAGTCATTTTGCCATTTCACCATTTTGTGTTTTAAAGAAGCCCTTCACATCCTGCACATGGTGTTCTACATTCTAGTTTGGTGCTCCTTCAATCTAGTATCCAGAGCTCTAGCTGTTTCTGTTATGTAATCATGCTCACAGCCCTTACATTAAACATGATAGATTACACAAAATAATGCAGTCCTCACATTACATCGCTGTAGAGATTGGGCTATTGAATACTATTGTTGTTGATATTGTTGTGTGTGTGTTTTTAGGGAAAAAAAACTTAAGAGAAGCATGCCTGTGACCATGGAAATTGTAAACTGTCAACTATTGTAAGTAGAGTTTCCTATTTGAAACCACTGCAACAGATAGCAACCTATAATAAGAACTTTACTAACCGGATTTTTAAGGGCCATTTTGTCGTTTTTGGGATTGTCCTTTTATCTGCAGTCCTCTGCACCTTGATATCTTTCCTGGCTCTAGCTTCTTCATTGATTATGCTAGGGAAAAAATTCATTTATTGTTCACCTGTGTGCAATAAAGGAAAAATGTAATAGTATAATTATTGATAGGGAATGAGCTTTGAGATTAATTTCTTTCTAAACAAAGAGGTCTTGCAGTGCTCACAATGTTCATGTCTATTTTCTAATGTCAAATACATTTGTAATCTTCAATAATTTGAATGAGCTCCTATTTCATGGAAATCAGTTTTAACTCAAAGAAAAAAAAAAGCAGTTACCACCTGTTTTACTACAATTCTTCATTTTCACCGTCACACAATAAACACGGCACAAAAAAATAAATTGGAAACCGTCCAGTGGAAGAAGCCAAGAAAATGAAATGGTGTAAGAGACTAATATATAAACAATTTGTCCAAATCTCAGGTCTTTGTGGCCCACAGTTTCTGAGTTATTTGCCGAAACGTTTCACGCACCTTTGTAGAGCTTTGTATGGAGACGCCATATTAGTAGACAGTTTTGGTCCACTGATATAGCCACCACAAATCAACAAAAAACATCTGGAGTTCACTTTTTCTATAAAAGCTCTTCCTTTTCACTTGAGAGCTAGCAAACATGCGCATAAACACATCTTTTAATACTTGAAATGATTAAACTGCTGAAATCAAGAGAGACTTTTTTCAATGAGACAGCATTCCCATTTTGGTGTCAGGCACCGTGAAAACTCGGAAGTTAAAATTGCTGTATTTTCGAAATGAAACATGCATCAGGACTGGAAACTTGTACAAAGATTTATTTTCTATTTATCTTCAACCTAGTGTAAAATAAGAATACATAAAACCTTGCTTCTTTTGACTTTGCAATTTGATGACATCATTGTGAATACCATCAATATATCCTTACATGTCTTTCTTAGCAAAGTCCATTGAAATTGTATCGTGATGTTACTTGAGTCTTTAAACGTCCCATTTACACTGTACATTATCGAACGTTCATATAAGCTTAATAATAATTAAAAGCACATGTGCTCCCCTTATTCCAAACTAATTCTTCCAGGGCTTCAGCATTCAAAACTACTGCTTAACCAAACAATTTAAGTCATCAGAATAGAAGAAACGATCGCCCTTTTACGTCCCATTTTTTCCTGAGAAAATATTTAAAGTAATAAGCTTAAGTTTACGTTGTATAAGCTTCACTTCATTCAAGCCCTGATCAACAAACCCTTTAATTTACCTGGCCAAAAAACATTTGAGTCTGTCCCTTGGTGGTCTTCGTTAAAGAAGTTTCGGGCTATAACCGATTAAAAACGTAATAATGACTGCTGTACACTGGTTATAGTCCAACTATAGTCCCCTGTTGAGGATTATTCCCTTCTACACAACTTGTACTGCTGCAGTGAGCGGCCATCTTGGTTTCAACAGTCCTTGCAGTGAAACCTGGGATAGACTGGTGTGTAGGAGGAGGGGGTGTGTTGGGGGGATGAGGGGTAACACCCTAGCCTCCCCTGCTCGGTGTATTTGAAAAGTAGATTTTTCAGATTTTTTTGCTTCAATTTTACGTTTAATTTTTATGGTACACCATTTAATTCAAACACAGTAGTGGTATCAAGGACTACATTTGAATTAAGATGAAATATATCTCTCCCTGACCATCTTGGTTATTCTTTAAAAAAAAGGAAACAATTCTCAGCAAATATCCCTTCTCTCTTAGATTGATAGCGCACCAAAACGACATTGTCAATAACCTCTCCTTCATATGGGAAGGGGTTGGGGTTACCGGGTTACCCTAAAATTTGCAATGCGTTTGTTGGTGATGCCACAGCGCTTTGTCGCGCGAGTGATCAAGTCTATTCGAGGAGCGAGGTAGTGTGGACATACGCGCGCCAATTCTCGCCCTTTCGCACGTAAAATAAATACCTTTTCTGCGATTTTTTGCAAATTTATTTTAACTGAGTAGTATAAAGAAAAACTAAGAACAATTTGTGAATCTTACCTCTTAAAAAGACGTCTGCATTACTGTCCAATTAACGGTTGATCATGAGTTTCCCCGTGCTTGGATGGTCTTTGGTTCACTTGCAAGCGCTTTGCGCTTGGTTCACAACGTATAAAGTATTTTTACACTGTAGAAATCACTACGGCTCAATTCCCTGCTTTACCATGGTTCAAGAGCGGTTTTCCTGTCAAAAGTATACCTAAAAACGGATTTTTTTTCTCATTTTCCTTCGCCGTAACTTTCTCAGTGCCGGAAAAGGCGTGCAGAAAATGCAAACTAATTAAATATTCATTGAATTTAAAAATTCCCATGAGGTTCTAATTAACGTTATTTGTTCTCTCAAACTTCTTTGGCTAAACTTTGGATTTTGGTTTTAAGGAAATTGAAATAGAGCAAAAATATTGTAGAATAAAGAAAAAAAAGCAAAAATTATTCAAAAGAAACCAAAAATAAAGAAAAAGATTATTTAAAAAATTGGAGGCTTGTAGATTGGGATATAAATGAAAGCAAATCTCTTGTGCTATGAGTTAAACCTGTTACAAAAACTTAGATTTTTAAAATTTATCTGGATTCGTCTGGGCCGTGCTTCTTGCTTTTACATCCAAAAAACTAAGAGGGATGGGGGGGGGAGGTTAATTAGCTGACGAAACAACTGCGTGATAGCAACTGCAAGTGCGTGAGGAGGCGAAAAAAGCGGTTTCTGAGCGTTTCTCGGGACAGTTAAAAGTCAATAAAAACAGCAGCAATGACCACTTATTTTCTCATATGTACAAGTAATTTTAATAAGAATTCGTAAATATTTCTATCATTTCATTTTTCATTCAGTACTTTGCTCACTAAAAATAACAAAATTGAATTTTTAATTAATTAATGGGGATCGTTCTGTAGGATATTCTTGATTATTAGGAACATCCACTGAAGAATCCACATTGACGACGGAGGATCTGTTATAAAAGAAAAAAAGCTTTGCAAAAATTGATTTGATATACTTTACAGAAGGTAAAAGGGAATATACAGCGACCATCGAAGAGCACACGGGGAACTTAGCAACGATGACGGCAAACAGGTCGATGTGGGTTTAATGACCAAAACAACAACTTTGCACGTGCATCACGCTTTTTTGTACATTTCTTTTCCGTCACTGCACGAATAAAACGTGAAACTTCTTGACGTGGGTAAACACAGATTCTCTAGAACCGCTTTATCCCTTCAAGGTGATGTTACACGGGACGACATCACCTTTACTTTGCATGCTAACAACTTTATCATGGAGTTTCTTTGGTCGCCTTTGACATATCACGTGTTCTCAGCGTATAAAATCTCAGCGCGCTGATAAGAGCTGAGCATGCGTACTTAGGGAGTAATGCTAGAGGGCTTGTTTTGTTGACTTTTAAAGGCAATGTAAACAAACTACAATATCTTAAAATCTACTCATTAAATTTTGACGAAATTTGGCACAAAAGCTGTTCATATCGCCCTTACGTCAATGAACGCCACAAAATAATTTTTGACCGGAGGAGTTTTGTGACACAATCAAGTTTTTCATGAGAGCGTTTTTCTTCAAAAATTTAAAAAACTCAAGTTACAATTTGGTTTAGTTGTTTGTTTAAAAATGAGGGTTACTAATTGTAAGCTGTGTGCAAATTCATAAGGAAACCTAATCACTGGATTAGGTTAGGTAATTTAACGCTTGTTTTCAATCATTTATGTTGCCATGACAACGATCCAAATCTCACTAGGTAATCTCTTATAAACATATTTTGTCCGTGCGTAAACTACGCTTTATACCTGTACCTATTTTCAAAAACAATATTCAAAGTTCCAGCGAAGCTCCCTTTTTGCGAAAAATAGGAAGGTTAAAAATCGGCCTCAAACTGGTCGAAGGCCCGATGGAAATTATGCAAATTGGAGCATATTAAAAACGCTCGCGCGAAAAAATGAAAGCTAATCTTAAGTTCATCTTTACAATACAAATACAAAATCTTTTTATCATAACAGTTGAGAAATTGCACGGGTGTACGAACTAAAAAGAATAGATCAAGATAAAATATAGCTTGAAGGAAACTTTGAGAATGGCGCAACAAACCTTGTAAAGATGAACTATAGATTAGCTTTCGTTTTTTCGTACAAGCGTTTTGAAAATGTCCTAATTTGCACAATTCCCATCGGGCCTTGACCGAGTTGAGGCCGATTTTTTAACCTTCCTATTTTTCGCAAAAACGGAGCTTCGCTGGAACTTTTGAATATTGTTTTTGAAAATAGTTTACCAA
The DNA here is from genome assembly GCA_942486025.1 of Porites evermanni. Taxonomy (NCBI): domain Eukaryota; kingdom Metazoa; phylum Cnidaria; class Anthozoa; order Scleractinia; family Poritidae; genus Porites; species Porites evermanni. Next base: position 23,363 of record CALNXI010003119.1, read on the forward strand.
AAGGGATTTTTGGTGAAATAAAAAAAATGGAATTTTTTCATCTGGCGCCGAATTCTCGATACTACGGACAATGGCTCTTAAAAATGCCAAATTTCAGCTTGCAGGTTCTTAAGACGAAATATTTTTTTCTGAAAATTTAATTTTTGCCCTTTCCAATGAGGTATAGCTTTATTTGGAATTGTAAATAACAACAGATATATAATTTTTTAAAGTTGCATTGTCAAAAATACTTAAAATAAAGGAGGAAGACAATGAGTTAAATCACTGGGTTCTTATATGCAGGTTTTTGAGCCGGCATCAAACTACTGTCTGTGAAAAAGGACTGTATTCATGAGAATAAGAACTCCTTCAATGACCGCGAATTGCGAAGAGACTTTGCAGAAAGGCTTAAGACCCACTTGTCTCCTTCGCAGCCGTGCGTTTTTAGGCCAAAAAACATTTGCGAAGGAAACTAAAGACCCACGAGACCCCACCCCACCCCACCCCTCTCCCCCTCTCCCTCACACGAACACATAATTACACTTTTAAACCCAGGGTAGTTTCCTTTCTCCCCAGATTTCGCTCTCTGCATAGGACAAGATGGATGCTCACCCATTTTTTAAGGGAAAAGCCCTGGGGACGAGGTTGAAAATGAACGTTACGGCTCAACGATTGTTAGTACAAAACATAAGAGATCGCCGACACTCTAGAATAACACGCTGCTATGAGCAATAAAATGGATGGGAGAATTCTTGAAGCATTACCTTAAACACCGGAAAGGGTTCAAAGCCCGTTTTCCCATCCATATAAAACCATAATATTCTTCTGCTTGATTAACTTCTTCTGTTGTCTGACACATATTGGAATCGAGGCTTTCTGGTAACCACAATGTCAAGAGGCCAGCGGTTATAGCCAGTACACCATAGATAAGCATTGGAAAGGTCACAGGGAGACCAGGTAATTGAGACTAACAGAAAACAAAAATTAAAAACAATTAATTGGAGAATAGGGGTAAGAATGATTGACAGCGCAAACAGGTGAATGAAGTAATGAACGTGTAAAGGGCTATGAAGAAGGAAGGAATTTAAAGGAGGGAAAGAAAGAATGCCTACCTCACTGAATATTTATTTGAATGAACAAACGAACAAACAAACGAGTGAACGACTTGAATGAAACAAACGAACGAACGAATGACTTGAATGAAAAATGAAAAACTAAAAATAAGCAAGGAAAGGTCCAACTAATAAATGAACGGTAGGCTAAGGTTAAGTCTACGGGCATGATGACATGAGTGTTTTATGCTACTGACGGTGAGCAGTAGAAAGAGTAATATTCTGCATACCGAAAAAAAAAACAAACAAAGCGGTCCTTTACTAATGCGGTCATTATTTACAAGGAATTACAGATTTTTTCAAGTTGCGTTACAATAAATGTTAAATTTAAATGCTGATTTGCTTTATAATAATTGTTTAACTCATCATTTCTCAGAGTTTGAGTGAACTCCAACCTTGCCTGGGAAACTGATTCTCGGGTTCCAGTAACGCTGAAAACTGTGTTTCTGAGTGTTCTAATTCAAAAATTCCGGGGGAGCATGCCCCCGATTCCACGAGGTAGATCGCGCCTTCGGCGCTCGTACGGCGCCTTGCGACGCGAACGAACGAATTAGCCAATAAGGGCCGCGATGGGGAGTGAAAGACTAAACGAATGAATTAAGCAGATAAACTATAGAATGAAGTGATGAGTGAATTACTAAACGCATTAGCAAATGAATGAACGAGGATTAATTACCAGCATAACGACATAGGGTGCAGCAATGGAGCCCACTCGAGCGAGTGTTGAACAACTGCCCAAGGCGAGATTTCTAAAAAGCACCAACGACAAAAAAAACCCGGATCATTGTACTATTCTGGGGACATTGACTACCAACCCCTTCCCTAAGCTAACATTTACACTTACTTCTCACTTAGGGCAGAGCACTTAGGGCAAAATGTTGGCTTAGGGGAGGGGTAGGTGGGCAGTTTCCCAGAAACGTATAACGATCCAAAACAACAGTGTTAGTAGGTATCTATCTACCCTGGATACCAGAGGTTTCTCCCTCAACCAATTCCTGATAGTCTAGGGAGTCCCCAGAGGTACTTAACACAATTTTGCACAGGGGGGCTTCGCCCCGCTGTCCAACTGCTTATCCCTTTATATACTATTTTCACAGAAAAGGTACCCCTTTCGTATACCTTCTATTGCAAAATGATACCCTTTTGCCACACTAAGTAGAACGCTGCATCCCTTTAAGCTGCTATAACTGCACCGTCTTTTAAATATGAACTAATCACTAACCTAGAAAGTTTTCTTGCCATTTTCACAGCAATTAGATGAGCCTGTTAGTCTCTAGGACCGCAATGACAGAATGTAATCCCTACCCTTTTAAATTCCTGAACCCTGAAAAAGCACACCTTTGTGACGGATTCCTGTATAGGCCATTATAGGGAGTACCGCCCCCCCCCCCCCCCCCCACAGACAAAACCCCCCGGGGGGGCCTTTTCAAAACCCGCACCCCCGTTTTTTCCCCCCAAAGTTTTTTGAAAACGGTCGGGACACGGGGAAGGGGGGGGGGGGGGGGGGGGGGGGGCCTTAAAAGATCCCGCAATCTCTTTTGTTTTTTTCTCTTTTTATTCTTTTTTTTTCCTTTCTTTTTTTTACTCTTTAAATCCATGCCAAAAAAAAACACCAAAAAAAACGAAAAAAAAAAAAAAAAAAAAAAAAAAATTATGTGAAAGATTTTTCAGCCCCCCCCCCCCCCCCCCCCGCACCTTCCCTGGTTCCAGACCGTTCTCGAAAAACTTAGGGTGAAATAAACGGTGTTCACGGTTTGATAAAGCTCCCGCCGGGTGTGTTTGTCTGTGGGGGGGGGGGGGGGGGGGGGGGGGGGGTCCCCCCAATAGGGCCCTAAACGGGAATCCGCCAAAAAGGGGTCTTTTTTGGGGGTGCGGGTTTTAAAAGGGGGAGGGATTAATTTTGGTGTCTGGGGCCTAGAGAACTACGGGCTCACTTAATTTGCTTGAAAAATGGAAACATGCACCCACACATGGGCGCCCCCCGCCCCCCCCCCCCCCCCCCCCCCACCACACAAAACACCCCGGGGGGTTTTTGTGAAACGGGGAGGACGGGTTGTTTCGGCGGGGGGGTTGGGGGGAGGGCTTGGAACAGGGGGGAGGGGGGGGGGGGGGGGGGGGGGGTCCTATCAAGACTTCTCAACTAATTTTCTGTTTTGATCATTTATTTACCTGACTGTTTAAGGTGTTAGTACCTGAGAGCATATACTCAGTAATACAACAGAAGGACTAAAAGACGAAAACAGGAAAGTGAAGAAATGAAAATAATTGAAATAGAGGAGGCGAAAAATAACCTCACCTGATTGACGTGGGATACAATTCACTGGAGTAGAGGAACAATAGATTAAAGGAACAGTTTACAAAGAATCTTCCAAAGAGTGCCAACACTGTACTAACTCGCTTCTGATCTGAAAAGGTCAAATAATGAAGGCGTTACCTTTCTGTTTTTCCAGGAGAATTAAAAGAGGGTTAGGAGCTTGAATAGTTTTGAGTACCCTGCAAGTAGAGCTTTCTCTCTTTCATGTCTTTTAGCGTCTACGATGTCGTTCGCGTCGCGTGTCAGTCGCGTAAATGGTTTGTTTTATAAGCCCCAGGAGAAACATCCTTAAGAGAAAATTTCAGTTTCTCCTGGGTCGTACACAACAAACCAACTACGAGATTGACAAGCGACGCGAACGACTTCAAAAACGCTAAAACCAATGCAAGAAAGATACCTCTACTCGCAGGGTAAGTTTTGGGTTGCAAAACTATTTTTGATGCTAGATATCAATGTGGTCGCTTTCGCTGTCGCCACTACTATGCCATACTTCTTAAGAGCCTGGCTTGCCTCCTGTTTCGTTTTCCAAGAAAGGCCCTTTAAACAAATTGAGCTTTCTTGTTTTATTATTCCTACGGGAAAATCAATCAACTTTCTCCCACTCCCTCCGTCACTTTCTTACACTAAAACTCGTTCACACCCAAGACTAATCGCTTACCCTTCAACTGTAGGTTTTAATATGACAATGGCGTAGTTTTGAATACTGTGGAACATTCCGGGAACACATTCTGTTGAGCTATTTAAGTGATTATTATCAACTTTCTTCTTGTAATATCAGTGCCTAATCAATCAGGGAGAGGCAGAAACCAGTTCTTGTTTATTTGTAACAACTAAATAAATAAATAACGATTTGGAGGTAGCACATCCACATAGTGGTTCTTCGTCTACCTGATTCCTGGTTGAATTGGAATTTGAAAATGTTGGTTTTTAAGGAGAGGGGAAAACCGAAGTACCCGGAGAAAAACCTCTCGGAGCAAGGGAGAGAACCAACAACAAACTCAACCCACATATTGCGAAGGAAATGTAGAGATGTATAGGACAACCCTGTTCACAAATAGTATGAGGTGTCAGTCCTCTCTTCGCCCCCCGTTGGGGGGGACCCTTTGGAAAACTTTCCCTCCCCCCCCCCCTCCTGATAGTTGTACCAACACTTACTGGCTGGAACAGCGAGAACTATTAGACAAAACACGCCGCCGACAATCATACATACAAAGTTAGGGATGCGGCGACCAAACCTGAAAAACAAGGTTAAAACAAAAATATTAACAAAAACTTACGGCGTGACTAAGATATTAGGCTGATTTAACAACAGAACGGGAACGTCTGTTGACAACTGCGCGCGCAAATCAAACAACTGTATTGACCAATGGCAGAACGGCAAATTGGGTACCGGAATTCGAGTTTAGTCCTTTCCGGGCGCTTACCCGTCGTCAAGCGACGTTCCCGTTCTGTTGCTAAATCACCTATTCCAACATCATGACGCCCAGCATCTTTCTTCTCCACATAAACGAATCAAGAGCACAGGAAAAGAAGGGAGTAATATCATGATCCACAAGCAATGTTCTAAACTCTAAAAGGAAATGGTTTATCGTATTTAAAATTACTCAACTATTGAATAAGACTCTTTTTCAATAAGTGACACAGGCTGCTCAGAAGAAAAAATCCGAGTACTTTTATACAATTTGTACAATTTACTGAAGATTTAGTTGAGAAAACATGATAAAAGATCAAAGCATTTTCCCTTTGGTGATGATTTTATCAATTCTCAAGTCCCTTACCCTTGATGATGTCCGGATTTTGTTAGGAGAAAATTGGTGTTGATCCACCTTAGGAGATAGAGGGTTAGGGTCTATATTCCTTAGCAACAGGGCTCCATACGCGTTGGGCACTATGTAATCCTACAGAAATACCATAGTAAATGTATTTTTTCACAACTTACTTTTGTACAGTTATCCACATTATCAGGACACCTGGCACATCACCAATATACATGGCGGCCATGTTGAGATAAAAATTTCCTGGTAAATCTGTGATGTAGAACATAAAACCAAAAACAACTACCGCTGTAACTAACCTATATGCGAAAAAAGAGAGAAAGAAAAAACAAACATGATTAAACCTAGTTCCATTTAAGCCTGCGAGCAAGCTCTTCCAAAGGAGAGAAAAAAAAGTAATAGCGTTCCAAACCAGTCTCAAAGTAAGTTGGACACAACACCGACCCACTCTAACGCTCGACGTTATAGAAGTCAATAATGAGCAGGAATAGCTTCCCCAAATAAGTCTTACCATGTAGTTTGCGACAACACCGTTCCAGGTCTAACGGCGCGGCGACCTTATAGTAGCCATAGCTTTGCAAGCAGTCTGACAATGTAGTTTGATAGAAAACTGATGCAGTCTAACGCGACGACCATATAGTAGTCAGTAATGACCAGCAATAGCTTACCCAAATCAGTCTTAAAGTGTTTACAACACTAATCCAGTCTAACACGCAACCTTAGAGAAGTCAGTAATGAGCAGCAATAGCTTCCTTAAATCAGTCTTATATTGTAGTTTGATACAAAACCGACCCACTCTAACGCGCGACCTTATAGAAGTCAGTAATGAGCAGCAATAGCTTCCCCAAATTAGTCTTACATTGTAGTTTGATACAACACCGACCCAATCTAACGCGCGACCTTATAGAAGTCAGTAATGAGCAGCAATTAGTCTTACATTTTAGTTTGATACAACACCCACCCACTCTAACGCACCACGTTAAATAAGTCAGTGATGAGCAGCAATAGCTTCCCCAAATTAGTCTTACATTGTAATTTGATACAACAGCGACCTAATCTAACGCGCGACCTTATAGAAGTCAGTAATGAGCAGCAAGAGCTTCCCCAAATTAGTCTTACATTGTAGTTTGATACAACACCGACCTAATCTAACGCGCGACCTTATAGAAGTCAGTAATGAGCAGCAAGAGCTTCCCAAATTAGTCTTACATTGTAGTTTGATACAACCACCCGCTCTAACGCGCGATTTTATAGAAGTCAGTAATGAGCAGTAAGAGCTTCCCCAAATCAGTCTTACATTGTAGTTTGATACAACACCCACCCAGTCTAACGCACCACGTTAAAGAAGTCAGTAATGAGCAGCAATAGCTTCCCCAAATCAGCCTAACATTGTAGTTTTACACAACACCGACCCAGTCTAACGCGCGACCTTATAGAAGTCAGTGATGAGTAACAAGAGCTTCCCCAACTCAGTCCTATATTGTAGTTTTACACACCACCGACTCAGATTAACGCGCGACCTTATAGATGTCAGTAATGAGCGGAAATAGCCTCCCAAAATCAGTCTTACATTGTAATTTGATACAACACCCACCCGCTCTAACGCACCACCTTATAGAAGTCAGTGACGAGCAGCAATAGCCTCCCCAAATAAGCCTTACATTGTAGTCTGACACAACACAGACCCACTCTAACGCGCGACCTTATAGAAGTTAGTAATAAGCAGCAATAGCTTCCCCAAATCAGTCTTACATTGTAGTTTGACATCGATCCAGTAATGCGCAGGAATAGCTTCCCAAAATCAGTCTTATATTGTAGTTTGACATTGATCCAGTCTAACGCGCCGCCTTATAGTAGTGAGTAATGAGCAGCAATAGCTTCCCCAAATCAGTCTTACAGTGCAGTTCGACACAACACCGACCTAGTTTAACGCGCAGCCCTGATTCGCTTCTTCCAGATTCTCTACTTTTTGTTGATTACTTACCAGTTGAACCAAAAAATGAGCGTCCTTTTACGCATGCGCGGTGTTCTTAAGAGATCCAAAGGTGAGTGATTGACATTTCTTGACTGTGCATGTGGATTTGTTTCAGAGCGATGTAAACTCTCTAGCTGACTTCTCAACAGATCAGGATCTGTTGGTGTTGATCTCTTATTACTTGAAAATTTCATTAAAACTTGACAAGCCGCCTTGACGTGACCTTGTAGAACGAGCCAACGTGGGGACTCTGGAACAATACTAAAAGAACAGAAGCAATAACATGTTATTGAAGTCTTGAACACATTTAACGATGACGACTCTAGGCTTTGATCAGAAAATGGAACTTGAACGAGACTGAGAACATGCGAAAGCGCGCTCATTAGAAGTTACAATAGGTCCTGTTGTTTCACAAACATTGGATAGCGCTATCCACCAGGCCTCGGTTGTTCAAAGGCTGGATAGCGCTATCCAGCGGATACTATCCAGTGGATAGTGCAATTGGTTTCTCCAATACTTATCCGCTGAAGAGTGATTTATCCAGCGGATAGTGCTATCCAATGTTTGAACTGAGGCTAGATAAATTACTATCAAGCCTATAGGTATTGTGAAAACCAATAGACCTTTCCACGGGTTTTTCAATCTTTGACATGGACTAGTTAGCGAAAATCTGTTGACACCACTGGAAAGAGCGCCTTAACATTAGTAAAATTATTAAATTTGACAGTGATTCACCAAAGCGAGCGAAAATATAGCTCCTTTAAGTCACGAATTTTTACAGACGTTTGTATGGTGGGGGGCACAAACTTACCCCCCACCAAACAAACGTCTGTAAATTTTCGCAACTTTGATGAGCTATGTCTTTGTTAATTTTCAACAAATTACTTTTAAAATTGGCACGTTTTCTAATTTAAAGGCCCTTCTTTCTAGCGAAGTTGACAGATTTTCCCCAACTTGTTCATGACAAAAGTGGAAAAAAAACGTGGAAAGGTCGACTGCATTCTGCACTGCACCTGCACCTATCCCGTAGTCATGGTGACCGTTTGGGCACCACGGACCTAGCAACTCTTTCCCTCCATTTGCAAGTGTATTTATCCAGTGGATAGCGGTATCCACCTTTTAAACAACTGGGGCTACGTCATTCTGGTACTCAAGGTGTGCCAGATTTATTGATGTCCCGGCTGTTTATCTACTGCACGTGATTTGACAGATGTTCTCAACAGAAGTCTAACATTGAATCAAATGTATATCAAGGCAGTTGCTGTAACTCTTTTTTGCACATCTATTTTCCTAACGTTTTGTTGTACATCATAAGGTTTACCATCTCACATAGGGAGTTTAAGGTTTAAGCAGCGACGTTTTTCAGCGATGCACGTCAACCAGAAGTGGACTTTTTGCTCTTGTGCCGTAATTATGAACAATTTTTTAGGCAAATCGTCTCTATAAGAGTAAACACACTTAGCAATACAAATTTGGTAAAGGCAAATTTAAAGAGAAAAAAAGCACACTTGCTGTTGACGTGACATTTTTGTCAAAAACGTCGCTAGATGTTGGAAAGGACGGGCCCAAAATGTCGTGGTGTCAACTAATGTCGTACCCAGATATCAGCGAAAGACAGAGTTGCATATGAGAACGAGATTAGATCTTCTCATGAACTAACTATGTTGAGAAAAAGACGATAGCGAAACTTACAGGCACAAGAAAATGAACAGCGCGGGAGGGCAGCTTAACACAAGCAGAAGTCTTCGCCATTCCCGGATGTAGTAAGCAATCAATACTGCTCCATCTTCTCCAGGAAGCCAGAATATAAATGCGCACAAACCAACCATAGTGCGGTAATCACGGCCTACGATTTCCAGAATGTAGACATACTGAACAACGTAAAATCCCATCATAGAAAGCGCTGTTGCAAAACGGAGAAAAGTGAAGAGGACCAACGACTGGGCGTAAACGGAACCAAGGCCGAATGCTGTCTGAGAAATACATAATCAAATATGCGCTAACATTAGAAAGAAGGACACAGCTGCTTTAGGGCAGACGGGATGAAAATGAAGAGTACATACAGGGGCGGATCTAGGGGGAGGGTGCAGGGGGTGCGCCACCCCCCCCCCCTGGGATGACCGGCGGTTTTCTAAAACCACGGGTATTCTGCGAGAAAAAAAAACAATGTGGTTTATTAGTGTTGAAGTAGGGCAGGAGACAATGGCACCCCCACCTAAAAAAAAATCCTGGAGCCACCCCTGACATAGTGATTGGGAAAATCGCAAAGGGTTAGATATAGAGCACGCTTCTAAGCAATTTGCTGACCTGCAGATCTACAGTTCAACTTTGCACACTCTCTCGTTCTCTAAGGATACAGAGAGGACACCCGTGTAGGGCATTGTGACGAGAACTGTTTCCACGAAAAATTCCGAGGATGGTGAAATTATTAGAAAGGAAGTACGGGTGGGTAGTGGTACACGACTTTCATTGGAACAATATGGTCAACCAATCAATTTTTTCCAATTTTTCAGGCCTGACTGTGTACGTAGTGCTAATTTGGGTATAGAAGTCATCACTGTTTAAAAACATTGATTTTGTTATTAAAATTTGTATCGAGAGAAACGAAAGAATAATTTGTTACAAAAACCAATGCGCTTCTACCCTGGGTACCAGAGGTTTTTCTCGCGTGCGGCGGGAATTTTCGGTGTTCGCCACGAGCGGCGAAGCCGGAAACCGCGCTAGAAAAGTCTCTGGCACCCATACTCATATCAGTAAGTGACGTCAGCGTAGTATCGCTACGGTCCCCCCCGCGGCACAAGTTAAGGGTCAAAAAAAGTTGTCCGTGACCATTAAAAATGATGAAGTCACCAGTGGTAGAAGGGAAGTGAAAAGTTGAGCGTGGCTTAACTTTTTTGTTTACGCGCTACCTTCCATACATTGCCTCTATTTTATTTACGCGCGTAAAATTTACATGCACACGGACGTGAAAATTATGCGGCAGTGGAAATCCAGCCTTACCCTGGGGAAACGGGTGGGCTACCTCGTAGGAAGTTGATCGCATTATCACTTCTGGAAAGTCATGATCACCTTTTGTAAGACTACGTGGCAAACAAGTTTGTCTACCCGTACCCGCAGAGACAAATGGTGTATCCTCTTAAGGTCACAATTAAAAGGAAAGCGCGGAATTTGCTGAAGCTCGTGTCCGCGTGATACCATTCCGCTTTACGCAGGTTTCACTGTGCTAGAAATAACTAATCATGTTGTATCTGGTCACCTCGCCACTAACGAAATCGCCACCAAGAATAGAACTTAGCTTAGAATTGTTTTGAACCTTCATGAACGGAGAATAAAACGTTCGACGCAAGGATCGTCAATTAAGATCGACTTTAAATTCGAATAACCTTGAGGAAAAAGTAAAAATCTTAGGTAAGTAATCCTAGGTATCAAACTGTTTCAATTATTTCAGAGCTAATTCGTTGGTGGCGAGTCGACTATCTTGGTGGCGAGATGACCGTAAACCATCATTTCTAGTTGTAGAATAACTTTAAAGTAAGACCTACCATGAGAACTGAACAAATCAACATACAAAACCGCCGACCAAAGGCATCTGAGACAAATCCAAACAGGAAGGAACCAACCAACATTCCAGCCATAAAACCTGCATCCACATTAGCGGCAATGTAAGCTCTATCACAGATGAGATTGTACTAGAGAGGGGGAAAAATGATCATAATTCTATCATTCATTCTGATTGCACTACAATCGAATTTCTATGTGGCGTCCAGGATAGAAACACTTGATTGTTAAAATGTACAGCTGCACTACTGCACAGCTGCAAAGTAATCCAGATTCTGGAATTCAGGAAATTATTGGTGGTGGAAACTGAAATCCTGTGCTTTGGCATCCAGAATTCAGCTCAAGAAATCCGGAAAATCTCACTAACAATTGGGATCCACTGTTCCAGATTCCACAGTCAAGGGGTCCAGAATCCAAGACTGTCTTGGATTACCTTACATGGGCAAGTCATTGAGTGTTATTAGTATTCCTACCTCGGTGGATATAGTTGTGTAGTTTTGAATGAACTCATATTTCGTGCAGTTTTTACAGCATTTGTCCACATCACACGTGATGTCTGGTGTTGTACATTGAAACTTGGGTGTCCCAGATACAAAGATCACACTGGTTATCTGGAAAGCACTGGGTATGATCACAAAGGTGCAAGTCAGGAAGAAAAGAGCTTTCTGCCACGAACCAAATTCACCGACAGACTTCAAAACGTCATCAAACTCGAGGAGAGGGCCTTCACTTGACTCCGGAATTTCATACCTAAAATGAGATAATTTTAATTCTAGTTTATGGTCAACTCGCTCTTTACTGACACCTTTATAAAATAAACACCTCACTAAAAAAAAACTTTTAGAGCTGGTTCATACCTTTCTTTGCTCCATTTAGTTCACTCTGTATAAGACAGAGATTATTCTCCAGGATAGACATATACTGCCAGTCCCAAAGGTGTCCATTTTTTAAATCAGGGGTTTTAATAAAAATTGAAGTAGCCAGCAGTTATGAATAGAGTAACCGACTGTATCAACAAGGGGCCGTTCGTCCCCTTTTTCTATGGGGGGGGGGGGGGGGGGGGGGG
>CALNXI010003119.1:35254-40254 GCA_942486025.1 Porites evermanni
GGGGGGGGGGGGGGGGGGGGAAGGGGGTCTGAGGGCGTACTACCTCAGAAAATTGTGAAATTTCAAAGCCCTAAAATGTGATTTTCGTTGTTCTGGGGACTAAATTGAGGACAAAAGAGGTTGTTTTTTATTCAAAAAAAGTAGCTTTCATTGAATCAAACGTTACACGATCAATTCCTACAAGCAACGAACAAATGATGAAAACTAAATAGCATACTTTTGCATGTAAACAAATTCTGCGTAAAAATGTGAAAAGTTGACTGAAATATAGCATTCACATGACTATTAAAAAAAAAACATAACGTTAAACCAGTTGGCCTTTATGAAAGCACGTCATAATTACGTTTTCATTCCGATTTTATGATATATTTTTTGTTTACAACGTTATGTAAACTAGTTGCTTCTTCTTTCTAGAAAAATTAGTAGCAGATTTCTGTGAGCAAAGTAGCGGAAGCGTTTCGTCGGCCGGCGGTGCTTATTGAAACCCCTGTTTAATATAGAGAGTTGTTTGCGCATTGTTTTTATTCATTAGCTAGCAATGTAAGCACATTTCACATTTTACTGTAATAAATATGCACATGCGCTTTTTTTCATCTCTTTTAAAGGTAACAGACCTTTTTATCTTATATGTTTCGTTTCCCTGTTTAAGACCACATGATGGTACCCCAGAGAACTCAGGTTCTTTCAATTAGCCCTTATGCATGTTTACGTAAGACGAGTAAATTTCAAGTCACCACCAAGTCTCATTTTCAAAATATAAAGTTGAGAAGTTTTAAGTAAATGAATTCCCCAGTCAGTACAGTTGAAAAGGATACCCACGCACAAAGAGTACAGGGGCAAAGAACTTTGCTTATAAACGACGTTTGGTGGTGAAACTTGTAAACTGAAACTCGTAATCGTGCATAAGGGCCATTTCATCCTAGCAATGTGCAATCTGTAAATTGTTATTTATTAATACTTATAGATTTAAATAGATTATTAATACTTATTATTTTAAAAGAGTTGACTGCACTTCTGTTTACCAATCCATTCACATTTTTTATTTTTCTAGTCAACATTGCATTGGTGATGGGGCAGGGTAAGTGTAGATTGATGGTTGTAGGGTTGTTTCTTTTAATATTTGAAGACTGAAATAATTTAATGCCTTTGAGGACAACTGTGAACTGAAAACATCACTTAACAAGTGAATTGGCACTGTTTCAAATTGAACTTCCTTTCAATTTCATGTAAGTTGTCAATGTTGGTGCAATTTTTGGGGGTTGAATTTGAAAGGACCACATCCAACCTAAACCCTACCTACTCCAAAAAGCAGGCACGTGAAATTAGGAAGTTTCATGTTGCAGTTGTGTAACAACAGCTAAGAAATGTAAAAAAAGCATGAAGCACAGCAAAGTTTTTGTTTTGCTAATATAAACCTATTGCTTTTTTTCTGTTCTCCTTGCTGCCGTCATCATGCAAAAATTTAAAACTACTTTAATATACATCCTAGCCAGCTGCATGTACATGCACACAAAATGTAATCAATGTTTCAGTGTAATTCTGCAGTTAAGAAAATTAATTTGTTTCGATGTATGCAGCATGGCATTCATGTCAGAAGCCTTACCTATTTCAAATGCCTTTAATTTATATGTGTGATTTCCCCAACGCTATTTCAAATCTGAATATTATTGTTCTACATGCATTTATCTAAGAGAAGAATGGTAAACAAAATGACCAAATCTAGACACTAATTCCATTCAAATCAGAAGGAATTAATGAATAAAAGTTCAGACCATAGGGGTTCAGTAACCACACCATTTGGTATCACTCGTAAGTAAAAGGGTTATATCATAGAGTATCCCTCCCCCCACCAACCTCTTCTGGTTTTGAATCATCATCAATATCTGAAACCTTTCTGTTCTCTTTATATTTTCACCAAAACACGTCATACTACTACAATCTCTTTCAAGAATTTACTAAGGCCAAACCTCCCAAGGGCAAACCCCAAAATGTGTGGTTACTTACAAGAATCAAACCACACGAACTATGCTGACACTAAAAGTTTCTTGCACACTCTTAGTACAGTAAAAACCTGCATATAAGAACCTAATATTTAAGAACCTGTTAGGCTAAAATTGATGACAATACAGATGACAATACAGAAAAAAATTTTCGTCTCAGTTTCAGTCAGTAAGAGAATTCAAAGACATGAACTAAAATGAAAACCATATCATGTCTTTGCCAACACAGCATTTTATGGACACTGCAGCATGAAAGACATAATTTTTCATGCTAGTACTTTGGAAAGATAAATTTACTGTACAGTTATCACCTAAACTGTATTCTAGATAATTATTTAATACAGCAATATATTGCATATTACATATGCCAGGTGGTAGTTATCTGTGTTGATCGCTAGTGCCCCTATCAAATTAAGAACCTATTTATTTAAGAACCTAAGTATCCTAAAATCCCACTAAATACCATTTCTATGAGAACCTGTTTAGGCTAAGTTGGAAAAATCTAGGTTCTTATACATGGGTTTTTATAAGCAAATAAATACGGTACATGTAATGTAACAGCAAACATTACAGCTAGATCAAACCATGCATCAAGTGGGTACTTAAAAGAGGCCTTTGCAAGTACAGACTGAAATTTTCCTTCTCATGTACTATACATTTGTAAAATTATAGTAAGATGATAAAAAGAGATGTAAGAGGAGATGGACAGGGCTTTCACTAAGGTATAAGCAAGGAATCAAACTGCTAATAAAGGTTTTGCCATTTTTTTTCCCTTTTGTTTCCTGAAGGGGACATTGGGTTTTACAGTATTATACACTGTATGGTATTGTGCTTGTTGCTTTCAATCAGTATTTTGGTAATTTAAATTTTTATGTGTTTGCAGTATCATCTAGCCCTACGGTATGCAGTTTTTTCATCCTTTTGGCTGTCAAAAGATCATTAACAGTATTACGGTACCATTTATTTGTGCTCTCCTGTCTAAAACAGGTCAATACAACAATTATGTGCAACACAAAACACAGTAAACTATTCAAAAAAATTAAAAGTCAACATTTTTTTTGAGTCCTCAGATATAACGGTATATGATTACACTATTAATCTCCAAAGGAATTGTTGTGGCATCCAATGACCGGGCTTTTCAATCTGTGTACCAATAAATTCAATGTCTCCTCACGTTTTCTAACAATCGGCTAAGGTTGATTTCAGGTGCATACATGCTTGAGATAAATATATATGTTACAGGCAGGGGGGGGGGGGGAGGGTAACTCTATTGTTTTCCATCTAAGTTTCTTGACCCACTCCGCCTGCCAGTATGACGTCACATAGTAACAGGCAAGAGCCTCAGGTCGCTTGTGCAAATTAGCAAGGGATACCACAGTTATTTGGAGGAGCAAGGTCGAGGAAAAGCTGAGAAGCTAGCAAATATCACTATATATCGCTTATTTGATTGAATTTTTGTGAGCTTTGGTGTTGCTATAATCTGCTTGTGTAAACCGTTTAGATATTTTGTGTCTGTGATTGTATAATTTTTGTTAATTTGTTTTGCGGGCCGTGTTGCAGGATCGCCATCTACTTCACGGGACCGGCAAGGTCATCAAACCTTAAATCTTTTTTTTGCCTAAAATAAGCAAGGTCTAGTCTCCAGATATTACAGGAGGTTCCATTCACAGATCACACATGTTTATATTTCATCTATTCTTTTGCTCATTAAACGGGCCTAACTTCATATCATTCCTTTTGAGTGTGGGCCTCTGCTGATCTCCTAATTCTCCACCAAATTCAGTAAAGCTGGTTCGATCAATTATCTACATCGAGTTGGCCCGTTGAACCCGAAATAATGCAAATAGCTTTGAAATATGCACTAAAGCTAATTTTCCTCAAATGTATATTTGAATTCAAGATAAATACAGCTCCACCAGCTTCAAACAACATCTATGGCAGAGAAAAATTGTTTTGATATGAAAAAATTAATTTTTCAAATCATGTGTGTCACCGACTGTGGTGCAGTGGTCAAGGAGTTGCCTGAATGTGCAGATAAACCGGGTTCGACTCCCGGCGACGCTGTTTTCTGTTTCTTTGTACCGTTTTTTTTTTTCTCTGTTTAGTCTCTTTTTTTAAACACTATTTTTCACTTTGGCCTATTTTTCTTTTTTCTTAATGCTGACCCTACTGGTCATGCACTTGGATCAATATATATTTTAAGCTTAAGTCTGGAGTTATATTTTGAAAAGGGATTTCAAATGCTCTTGATCTGCATACTGGCCAAGCTTATGACCAGAAAAAAACCATAAGCTGTCAAGACATGTCCCTCCTCTGAAACAGCTGAATTCTTTTCAATGTTAGTTGACATCATGACAAACAACACACAGTACACAACAGACTGTACTAATTTACACTCAACACCCACCACTGGCGAAAGTTAAACTTGCCTTTTGTACATCGTCTTAATCATCAATATTATTACCCTAAAATGTCCCCTGGGGTTGCCTCCAAAAAGTAATTAAACGAAACCTTTTATTAGTTTTCGGGATTTAATTACAGAATTACAGGTGTATGCCCAATACAGTATTAAAATGCGGTCAAGCAACAAGATTCAATGCTCACAGTCTCTCACAAATATCTGTCATTTAGCTTCCTCTTTCAACACTAAAGCTAAACGAACTTTGAGAGGAATGATATGGAGTTCCACTAGCTCTGAAGAGCTGAAAATATGCACATTGTAAAGTATAATACATCCTTTAATGAACCTCCCATTGCTGTGTCTAAACTCCTCAATCTTGCTGTGCACTGGTCCTCAAAACTGTGATCGGTCGGTATGATTGTCCGAAAAATTTTCTCTATGAAAAAAAGTACCTAATTCTAGTTTTCTATGACATTGGAACAGTATTTCCGTGATAAAATCAACATTTTTATCCGTCTCTTTGATGAACACTTTGCTTGCCATTTTGAAAGTTACTGACGCGAGACGTGACGTCATACTGGCAGGCGGACTGTACCAAA
>CALNXI010003119.1:45254-53414 GCA_942486025.1 Porites evermanni
TACCATACCCAAAAACTAAAGAAAAGCAAAAATTACCTGACATAAAAAATTTACTACAACATATATACAGTAAAAACCCTCAACTAAGAAACTAAAAATTAAGAACCTGTTAGCCTAAAATTGGTCATTTATACCCCCTATAAACAAGAACCTATTTAGCCTAAGAAATTTAAAACAGGTTCTAATTTTCTGAAAGCATACTAGTACATTACAGCTGCATTGCAAGAATCATATTTGAAGCAAAAAAAGCAGATTGCCATTGTTGTAAAAATGTTTTTTAAAGAAAAATGAGTGCAAGATATGTAGACTTACAAAGCATACTAAGCAATATGTAGATCAGCAAACCACTATGCATTAAAGCTAGTAATAATAATGGAGGGGTGGGGAGTGGGGTGGNTGAAGCAAAAAAAGCAGATTGCCATTGTTGGGCCCTGTTCTGAATATTATCCTGAATATTATTGTTACAGTTAAAGCTTTGTACAGCTCGGCAAAGCATATAAATACATGTAAATGTATAAATTGATATATTCTTAAATGTTTTTGGGGGGTGGGGGGTGGGGTGGGGCTGAAGAAAATAAAAGTATAGGCTAATGACCAACTTGTTTGCAGCTGTGTTTTAATTGTTTCTCTCCAGGATTAAGAACCCATTTTAAGAACCTAAATAGCCTAAAATTCTGTTAACTACCATTTATTATAAGAACCTGTTTAGGCTAACTCCTAAAAATGTAGGTTCTTAGTTGCAGGTTTTTACTGTATATATACATTTATGCGTTATTGACCAAGCTTGTTAGGTCAAGATGCCTAGATATTTCCCAAGTTTTTTTTACTTTTTTATTGACCCAGACGAAATAAGAGTGAGGCCCAATATTAAGCCATCTTGGCCGAACAAGTTTGGTAAATAAAGGATTTTATTTTTATATCACCAAAAGGAGAACTTGCGGGACTAACGCGGAAAATACGGTCAAGATGGACTCTTCTTGCACAGTCTTTTTGTCCGCTAGGGAAGCCAATCAGAACGCAGGATTCGCTTCATCTTGCAGATTTAGAACCCCCCGGCTACCCCTCCCCTAAGCCAACATTTTTCCCTAAGTGAGAAGTAAGAGTCAATGTTAGCTTAAGGGAGGGGTAGGTGGGCAGTTTCCAGAAACATATAACGATCGTGGAAAATACTTAACAACCCAAAGAAATCTGCGAAGTTGATGCTTGCCTTTTGCATTACCTAATAAAACCGACAGCCTGTCTCGTTTTATGAAATTGACGAAGGTTGACCGTCTTTTCTTTGTTATCTAAACTTTGTAAATCGAAAGCTACAGTTCTTGACAGTATTTCTGCCAAGCTTCTTAGAGAGTAACCTGATTTGATTTCTGAATCATTGTCGTGTCTATCAAAGTTTGTCAATTAAAAGGAGGATATTTCCCGATCACGGAGGAAACTACAGAACCGCTCTCCTCGTATAATTGGCTTCTTCAAATTACGATGCTAGCTTGGATTAGCTCTGACTATAACACTTCTATTAGATAACATTAAAAATGTTCTTCATGTTTGACCTTTCTATAGCAATATGCCAAAGGAAAGAATAAATAAATAATTTAATGATCATTTTTTAAATACTATTTCATCTTTCTTAAATGGAATATGTACCCTATGCCGCTTTTACCAATTTCGAGGCCAGGAAAGCCCCAGATGTTGTACCCGATCGAAATTACAGTCCTCTGGCCAGGAGCACCATAAGAGTCATAAAAGAACATTCTACTATAACTGCTAGTGCCGTTTTTTTTCATCCAGAGACACACAGTGAACTGCGTCAAGCTGGGCATACCCCAGATGTCCACATAGCCACTAACGCCTTTTGTTGGAAAGTGAAGAGCGTAGTCTGCAAAATCAAAGAAGATATTTCAGATATTTGCTCAGTCAGATATATTTATTTATTTATTTAGAGAGAAAGAGGAGAAGGAACGGCAAACCGGTCGGTTACGGTTTGCGTAAATTGTAAGCAAAATTCGGGACTGGTAAACCGTGACTTTCGTCCCGAAATCGCGTTTACTATTTGTACAAATCTGGGTTCCATCAAAGCCTGAAACCGGTATCAAAAAGGGCTTTGGAGAAATGGAACTCGAATTTTCGTTTGGAACAGTCCGTCTGGGAAACAGGACTACCTTTTCAGATGTTCCTATGCTCCTTATTTTTCCTCTGAAATGATCTAAAAAGTGTTGTTCCATTTACTTTCCAACGAACTTTCCGAAAACTTTTTGTTAATGGTAAACAACCAAAAGCCAAAAAGCTAACGGTTTTTCCGGGCTTCGCAGTACCTTTCTCTCTAGAACTGTTCATTGCCCCGTCCAATTATTCTCAACTGTTAAACTCTCATCTGCTTCTTTTTTTCAGAAGAGTCCTCTTTTTTTTCAGCCTTTGTCCTTTTTGTGCTGTTCCTCATTGCTCATGGCCGTTTTTCACGTAATTTTGTTTATGTCCGCTACAAGTACAATGTATAAAAGTAAAAGCTTGCCAGAGCGTTTTATGGTTAAGTTAAATTCTTACCGGTCAGAGCCGATGACAGTTTGACAGATCCAAAGACCAGGCCAAAACCAACACAAAGGTACAATGCACGCATCGCAGTTTTTCTAAAACAAAAGTGAACTAAGTTAGTTAGATTAGGTAACGAGATAGTCATTTCTGATAAAATGACGCTGTGCGAATATTTTGCCCGATAGACCATTAGAATCTAAGCCTACAGTGATGAATAATTGCAGATTTCTCTTTCAACTTTACAAAATTTTAAATAGGATTAAAAAGGAGTACAGATAACAGAGATAAATAGATGATCTTTTGATGTTTTTGGTACTACTGTTTTGGATCAAAAACAAACTAGTAAATATGGTTCAGTTTTGAGTTAGGTGCTATGCAAACGTATACATCTGATTCTATGTAGAAATCTTCCAAAATACAGTTTCACTGTGCCCAACGAAATCAGACTGATTGGCTGATTGTCCTATCAATCAGTTTTGATATCCTGCCTTACCTTATCTCTGAAAAAAAATTTATCAGCTTTCTTCAAAACTGAGTTCTCTACTCAACTGGCCAAGAAAATGAACAAAAGCGGATATGTACGAGTGATTTTGTACTAGCAGGCATGGAGCGATATCCACTGATAGCCAGTAATTTCCTGTTCCGTTTCACAAGAAACGCTTGAACAACAGAAACGTCAACAATACCGTACTGAAACTGAGAAGAACTGAATCTGAAAGGCTTTAAAATCTTTTTTTTCCCAGTGTAGCACACAAGTCAAGTCGATAGCTTCTTGTTCCGTTCAGTGAGCGACCCTTGCACCGGAACGTCAAAATTATTCAGTAAGACTTCACGTTTATTGTGGGTTAACACCCGCAACGAGGTCGACCGGCGCAACTTTTCCATACATAGAGGGTAAATACAGAATATGTCGGGTGAATTAATGAAGGCAATACAGACTCAAGTTCATAAACAGACAGGTGCAAAAGGAAGTTCTAACGCAAATAGGTTGATGATTTCTGAAGTGTGTTCTTATCCTTTCCCTTTATCATACGTGTAGAGTGATAAGTTATTCGCTCAAAACGTTGATCGTCGACATCAATAACTATAAACCCATATAAAATTTTCATCATTTGAACTCACTGACATGTTCTTTAAAAGTAAGATTTGCTGCGCAATTCAGTTCTCAAGTTTGCTAAAATTTCAAGATGTCGCTAAAACGTACGTTAGGGGCGGGAAAGCTCGTCGTCTCGCGGCATAAATTGCAGATTTTGATCTCCTTAGAGGACGGAGTGGCAATTGAACCAGACAGGTATTGCTTAGGGTTTAGTGGGTGAACAAAAGCAGAAAGAAGCAAAAAAGAAAGGATGGAAGAAAAGTAGAAAAAAAGGAGAGTCAGTGAAAAAGTATATGTCTTGATCGGCGGACTTACAAAGAGATGGAATAACTACTTTGCATGGTTTCTCCTTTACGGCAGCCTCAATAAATATCTGACCACTCATCTGTGTGAGTTTCAGAAATCTATTCAACTCGCTTAGGAAAGCGCCAAATGCTAAAAATGTAGTTTTAACCCCCGAGTATGTGCTTGCCAGCGCAGCAGCAGGAAACGAAGTTTATAGCCATTGAAATGTTTCCTGTTTGTTGCTTCCATCGGCCAAAACATTGGCAACATTACAAAAGTTCAAATTATTGGCGTGCTTTAGCAAGGCCAGCACGCTGTTAAACGGGAAAAAATCCAAAAGTCTGTCAGATGACGTATAGTATGTACCGAGACCGTTGGCAGTGTGCAACTCTCATCGGGGGAGACATGCAATTATTCGTAAGAAGGAGGGCAGTTTTAAACGAATCTTTGCCCTGGAATACTTTATTCCCTTTCTAAAATATCCAAAATATTCATGGTCGCATTTCTTTTCGTAGACTAAATTTTCAACTTCACAGAAACGCGAAGAAGATCAAATTTTTGTCACTGAGTATAATTATTTACGATTTACTTGCGGCACGTGAATAATGAAAGCCCACAATTTCCTTTTCCGTTCATGCGCGCTGCTTGTACTAAAATTTCAGTCTCGTACCTTATATTTGTCGCTCGGTTGGCCACAATCCAAATTTTGTCGGATATCGTTTCTCAGCGCGAAAACAACTGAAATACACATACAGCTAAACAGTACTTCATCATCTCCTTAGCGTTGATTAATTAACTTTTTCATGCATCAAATGGAAGCACTTCGCGGGCAAAGTCAATTCAATAATAAGTATGAAAAAATATTATCTGTACTCGATAAGAAATGAATACTTTTGAAAAAATACAACGAGGAACTTAGGAAACTAAACGAGGAATAAAAACAAGAAACTGACAAACAACTTGACAAAACAAGGAATAAGGTTTTTGAAGCTTCGCTTTTGTCAGCTCTTTTGTTAACCGTCTTGTTTTTTTTTAAGATTTTTAAAGTTTTCTGGTGTAGTGAGACCAATAATGATTGTTTTGCCGCTGATGTCGTTTATTTTAAACTTAACAACACCCCTGCAAGAGAATAGTTCAGCCGATTCAAAGAAACTGAAACTGAGAGAAAAAAGTTTACGATCCCTTTCGGCTTTTTCACTGATAAAGAGTTTACTTGAAGTCTATTTCTTCACTATAATTTGTTATAATTAACGTTACAAGGAAAGTATCACATGCAACATATACGACGTAGAAATGCAACGATTCCTCGTTGTCTATCGTATTTAACGATTTTGTCTTCGATACGGTCGTTTTTCAACTTTGACTGATGTGTAACTTTGGTATAAAATTTACATTGAGAATTATTTGCTACTGCAATGGTTTGATGGCTTAACATGCGATAAACTTTAGTACATATTAGGACATTTATCATCTCTCAGGTATTAACTTTTGGATCCGTCCAATAAAAACACAATGCTTCACTTTTCGTTTTTACCATGTTTTTGACATTACCCAGGATTTTACAAACAGCAAGGCAAGTTTTTTATTCCAAAAACCACAAACACCATTAAAAACATACTCTATCAAATTTATTTTTGTTCATTTTATTGCTGTACTGTCACGCTAATTTTAGTTTAAAAAACCGCTTTAGAGCACTGAATTCAGATCCGTTACAAGTACAAAACTCAGTCTACATTTACAACGCTTTATATAAGCAAACTTATAGTTAGGAAGCCATTGGTTTGCAAGGAGATGGAATGACTACTCTGGTTTCCCCTTTAAGGCCATAAATGAAATCAGACCACTTATATACGTTTCCCTCCCCAGAGAGGCACGATTTTGACATCTTCTCGATTTCTGCAGGGGAAAGCACGTGATCCCAGACATTGACGTTTGTCAACATCCCAATGAAACATTGATTTATATCGAAGCCGCCACCTAAAGAATCTTGCTCTTGAGCCAGCATAAGCGATCCTCCTGATATTATCACGTGCCCTGCTCCCAGCGAATCCCTTTGCTTTGCCACTGCTCCATCTTTGTATAATTTCCATGAGCCCGCGATGTTTTCCCAGGATAAACAGACGTGGTGCCATTTTCCATCATTTGTTGAAGGTAAGGTAAAACTGTAAGAAATAATAACTGAGTAAGAAGAAAATTGTAAGCCCCTTTTTACTTTGGCAATTAAAACTTACTTTATTTTAAAATTTAATACTGTCTTGGCAAATCGGGCTTGAATGGTAGTCCAATTGTTAACATTTCCTCTTAAATGGTCTTGATATTTGCCCGTTTCATTACATATTTCACGCCAAAAGTGCAAAAAAATAAAAATACAAATATAAAAAACATGAAAAAAAAAAAAAAAAAAAAAACGAGGAAAAAACAAAATTTGTCATTAAAAAAGAAATACAAAGTTAAAAACCGATAAAAAATCATTTCCTCCTTTTTACCAGCAAAAAGTAACTTAAGCTTCCACCCCCCAAGAAAATGGACGGGTTCCCCACGCCGAGGAGGACAATTTCATTCTGGTGTCCGGGAAAAGCGTAAAATTTTATGTTGTGTAAAATTTTAGAGTTGTATATGCAGGAGGGGATTTAGGGTTACTTTAACTATTACATTATCATGTAAAAGTATTTAGTTATTTGCCGGTCACAGACAAATATCCAAGCCAAAAAACAAAAAAAAAAAAAATAAAAAAAAAAAAAATTCCAAAAAAAAAAAAAACAAAAAACCGAGGATAAAGCAAAATTCGTCATTGATCAGGATATACACTGTTAAGATCTGTTAACGACTCATTTCATCGTTTTTACCAGCAAAATGTACCTAGAGCTTCCACCCGCAATGAAAATGTCAGGGTTCCTCACGCCGAGGATGACAATTTCATTCTGTTGGCCGGGAACAGCGTAACTGAACGGAGTACCATCGGTAGTGGCGTTTGTCTTCACCCAGAGACATACAGTGAACTGGGTCAAGCTGGGCATACCCCAAATGTTCACATAGTCACTGGTGCCTTTAGTTGGAAAGTGTAGAGCGTAGTCTGCAATATGTAGATGAAAAAATCAAGGGCAACGTTTGGTCAGTAATAGGGATAACTACAGTTATTTAGAGAGACAGAAAACGAGTAACAGCTTTCACCGTATCAACTGCTTTTTTTTAAAAGCAAATCCTTTTCTGCATTAGTTAAACCTTATTAAATTTCTCCTCAAGAACGCTTAAGACCCTCACTTCCTTTTTTCTCTTTCGTTTTACTTATTTATTTATTTATTGATGTTCTATTCCACCTTGAAATAGTCGATTTTACCTTCAAGTCATTTTGCAGGGGCACCTAACGGCAATTTTCGGAAAATATCCGTTCGGGTGACGATTTGAAATCTAGAATTCTTCTGAACATTCGTTATAAAATTTCCTGCTTGCCTGCTTCTCCTAGGATTTTCGAGCATCTAAAATATGTTATAATTGCCCAGAATTTTTTACCCTAAAAAGGTCACCTAGAATTTTCGGGAGCCTTTTTTCTGGCTGAAATTTTCGAGAAGGTAAGTTTGGATCCCTATAATTTTCGGATCACTAGACTTTCAGCTAGGAAATCCGAACAGATGAAAAATTTTCAGGAGATAAAAATATGCCTATATCTACCGTTTAAACACTAAAATACGTTTTTAACAATGCTATCTTAAAGTGGTTTTGAACTATATTCTCGTTGAGTGCCTGTGATTTTGTTTCGGTGGGGCACGTAAAATCAGTCGGTTACTTGGTGGTTGTTTCAAAGCACAAGCTCTGAAGCTTTCCAAAAACCGTTCAATTATGCTTCATTAAACTCTCACCAGATAAAGACAACACCTTGACATTTAGAGATCCAAAGATCAGAACAAAGCCAACGCAAAGATAGAACGTACCCATGACCGTTGTCCTGGAGCAATGAGAAATAAAAGAAGTAGTCTAAGTAACAAGACCGAGTCATTTCTAATAATACTGACGAATACTGATTTCACTGGATAATGTCCATTAGAACCCAAAGGCCTATAGCGATGAATCTATTCAGATTTTTCTTACTATGATCGAAACGTTAATATGATATTAAATGGGCGCACAGAATACACTGACAAATGGATGAATCCCCAATGTTTTTGTTATAACTGTTTTGTAACACAAAACATAGTACAGGAGATTTTCAATGTAAATGATTTAGTCCAGTTTTGTTATCCTCCCTTACCTTTTTT
>CALNXI010003120.1:0-40514 GCA_942486025.1 Porites evermanni
GTGTGTGAAGTGAGACGACCGATCGCCGACCGAGCTCAAGACATCGGAATCTGGTTTGACATCCTGGACAGCGTCGCTAAAATAGCAGTCATCAGTAACGTATGTAGGAGGCTGATTAGAATTAACTTTTTCTTCTCATTTTTAAGATAACGTTGTTACACTTGGATGTATCCTAGACGCAAGTGCATTTCAAAAGAAAGGAAGCTTCTAACACCGCCTTATGGTTGAATTTTTCAATAAGAAAAATGTATCTGATTGCTGAATTATCCCCCTAGCAGAGGTCTCTCACTGCAAGAGAAGAAGGAGTGGAAAGAGAGAGACCTGATGCGTTTTCTGTTATTCATGTACTAGCGTTTCCTTGATAAGCAGTAACAGTTTAAGTCGCGTGCGACATAACTTACAGAACTGGTTTACGCAATAACAACTGTGGGCTCAGGAATTTCCAGCGTGCAGTGTCAACAGGGCATGCGCATTCCACATTAAATGGGACCGGTTTTGAAGATAGGTAATTTTTGACCACAAATGTGGTCGGCGGCTGCATGACAGAACGCGTCGGGGCTGGCAGAGAGGTCTTTCTCTTTCCACTCCTTCTCCCGCGTCTTGCGGTGAGAGACCTCCGCCAGCAGAGAAATATTGACAGAAAAAATGAGAGAGATTATTAAAAAAAAATACTTGGAGAACTAAAGTGAAGAAAATAATGCTTGCAGTTTCATTCCGCAAACGGGCAAATGAGCAGGGTCTATTTAAGGTCGATATTTGCTCGAGCTTTTGAATCTGTTGTATGGAATTTTTGTTCAACATTTTTTCTTTATTATGTACGTTCTGCAGGCCTTTCTCATCGCCTTCACGTCAACTTTCTTGCCCAAACTGCTTTACCGTTTTGCCGTGTCGCCAGACAATTCCTTAAATGGCTACCTAAACTTTTCATTGGCCTGGGCTCCACCGAATACCACCAGTACACCGTGCAGGTAGGTTTGATAGAAAATTCATCACTCTGATATTTAAAACGTACCTCTTTCGCAAGAAGTATACCTCCTATTACCAAATGGTACCACTTTTACACACCTTGTTTGGAACGCTGTCTTCCTTTTAAATGCTGTAAATGCGCTGTTTATTTTAAAAATATCCTTCCAATTGTAAGCCCTGCCGATAATGACGGTGAACACTCGGAAGATATGGGTAGCTGCATGTGTAAATGATACACTTTTTTTATTTTTTGTTTTTATAAGGTACCCGGAGTTTAGAGATCGTCAAGGTCATTTCACCAGTTTCTACTGGCATCTGTTGGCCCTGAGGCTTGGATTTGTGATCATGTTTGAGGTGAGTTTTATTTAGACCCTATTCTAAAGTCAACTAAATACACGTTGTCGGTTTCAGTTTTCGAAAGGCCGTCGATAACTTCCATGAATAAGAAGCTGGACTACCCGACGGCGAAGGCAGCAAACGAGGCACTTACTAGTGCATTCGTGTTCTCTCGAGTATCATGAATTACGGTATAATGAAACACATGCGTACCTTGTTTTCTTGGTCCGCACCGGGCATACCAAATTAAATTAGTTTCAAGGCAAAGTTAACACTCTCTAACTTACACAAAGGTCGTCATTCTGCCGAACATGTCCGCTGAAATGCTTAACACAAAAACGAAGCAAAAATTGCAAAAATAGTCAGACGTTGGCGTCTAGTCCTCACCTTACCCGTCTTCTGTCGTCCAAGGTTTTTTTACCTTCATAAATTTAAAACTTATTGCAGTGCAAAGTTGACAGAGGTGTTCGTTAACCTTTGTATGACGAACTTGTAATTGGACAAGAAAAAAGAGTCAGTTGTCCGCGCAAACGGGTGTTGGTATTAAGCGGATGGAGTTTAGAAAAAAAGGAGCTTTCCCTACGGACAAAGAAAACAGTCCGTAAAAACGAGTTGTCCGTATTAGCAGGCGTTGGCAAAGCGATATTTACCATGGGTGCCACAGAATTTGCGTGGTTTCCGGTTTCTGTTGAGTCTGTCTTTGATATTCGCGACAAAAAACCCCTAGTATCCAGATTAAGCAAGACTCCAGTGTAATTTGGTAAACAAACATGAGCAATTATTGGGGTTTTTCCTCCCAACCAAACAGCCTGCTTTTTTCCACAGCATTTTGTCTTCTTCGTTTCTCGACTGATCGACTTACTAGTACCAGATATCCCACAATCCCTTGAGATCAAGATCAAGCGCGAGGCGTATCTAGCCAAACAAGCGCTGTCAGAGCATCATAGTTTGATTGGAGGAAAGAGTGATGGCGAAAGTGCTGACGATTTGGAGGAAGATTACATACCGTGACGTATTTGTGTATGTGTGTGTGACATAGTAATCAAATTAGAAAGGAAGTTGCAAGACGCGAAAGTCCTCACTGCTAAACTTGTTGCGCGATCTACAGTTTGGATTGTGTAGCTTTACCTCACACTCCCTAGACGTTGCCTGACATCTTTTCAAGCACTTATATAGCTGCAAAAAGATATAGTGTCAAAAACACTTGCCCGTTTATACGAGGAAAAAAANCCCAACCAAACAGCCTGCTTTTTTCCACAGCATTTTGTCTTCTTCGTTTCTCGACTGATCGACTTACTAGTACCAGATATCCCACAATCCCTTGAGATCAAGATCAAGCGCGAGGCGTATCTAGCCAAACAAGCGCTGTCAGAGCATCATAGTTTGATTGGAGGAAAGAGTGATGGCGAAAGTGCTGACGATTTGGAGGAAGATTACATACCGTGACGTATTTGTGTATGTGTGTGTGACATAGTAATCAAATTAGAAAGGAAGTTGCAAGACGCGAAAGTCCTCACTGCTAAACTTGTTGCGCGATCTACAGTTTGGATTGTGTAGCTTTACCTCACACTCCCTAGACGTTGCCTGACATCTTTTCAAGCACTTATATAGCTGCAAAAAGATATAGTGTCAAAAACACTTGCCCGTTTATACGAGGAAAAAAAAGGTTCTCCAAAAGTCATTTACAAAGCATTTTCGCTTCTTGCAACCTTCGTTTACAGAGAAATTTCTAGTTTTGGGTTGGATAAATCAGAAACCTTGTATCTTGAGTGCGTTTCGTGTGTTTTACATTGTACAAAAGTGGCTGTCTTACTCAAGGATTAGAAATTAGGTAAATTGAATTAATTGTGAGATATGACTAGAGTTACTAAGATTTGGTAAATTTGACTTAAAGCGGATATTTCAGAGTTAAAAAGGATCTGTTATCTGTAAGAACAACACAAGATTTGCTTTTTTGCACTGCGCTTTGCGTTTGCGAAATGGGTCCAAAAAATATTGCAAATTTTTGGTAAGGTCTTATGAAATTTAAGTATTTTTCCTTTGTTTATTTTACTATAATAAAAATTATTTTTTTCATTTTCTAATTCGGTATTTGCTACGCCATACAGCGAAAGATTATGGCACGTACCTTACCGATATATGGTCAAATATTAAGGAAGGGGTCACAATTTATTATGCTACGAAATATTGATGGAGAGTTAACCTTGGTTTACAAAAAAAGGCCATAATGAAGGGTATTTTTAAGGTCACGTTTAGTTATTGACTCATTTACGAGTCGCAATACACATGGGTATTACTTTAACAATGTCATTATTGCCAGCGCCCTGGGGGGATTCATTTACAAAGAAATCTTAAATAATTTTATCAATGTCTCGTAGAATCATCTATGGACTCCGAGAATGTGTAGTGGTATTATATAGCTGCTGCACGTTAATTATAAAAACTACAGTTTAAAAGAGGGCGGTTATTTTATTATTACAAGAATTAATTTACAGCTCACTTGGAATAAGGGCTTATGCAAGGCCTTTTTGGATAATCTGGTGTTGCTTTTTGTTTGTTTGTTTGTTTTTTCACAAAAAAAAATCATATACTACAAAATTATTTATTAAATTAATACC
The DNA here is from genome assembly GCA_942486025.1 of Porites evermanni. Lineage (NCBI taxonomy): Eukaryota > Metazoa > Cnidaria > Anthozoa > Scleractinia > Poritidae > Porites > Porites evermanni. The sequence continues at coordinate 3,921 of CALNXI010003120.1, forward strand.
ACCTACGCGTTGTCTATTTTGCGTTGGTGAGGTTGTACAGATATTTAACGTAGGGCTCAGATTAATGTGGAGAGGAACTTTCCGAATGAGAGGGATTTAACTTGATTGTCTACATGAACAACTCCGTTTGAGTATACAAAAGCAAAGAAACTTGCATGAGCTTACTTTAGGGTTCTAAATGGCCTCGTCTGTCAAGAGAGAGAGAGAGGTTTTTTAGCAGCCTTAGAGAAGCACAAACGTTATGAAGTTCCAGTGTTTGGAAGATAAGCAATTGAAAGGAAGATTAGAAGTAGATTGATATCACTTCTCCTTTTTTTGTTTCTTCGTTTGTTTGTTTTTCCTATCTAGTGTATTTTTCCGTAAACAATTCCGCTTCAGTCTCTTTTCTCATGTTCTAGATACGGACCGGATAAGTCATTAATACTTTTCAAATTATATGTAACAAGGTGTTTAAAGCCACACCCTTCGACAAAACAGTATTTCTTGTTTTGCTTAGCTCAGTTTTGGCTATCTTTCCTTCTCGACTAACAATTATACAACACTAAGCACAATTTGAAAACTTATCATAAACCAGTAGAAAAACCTTCCAGAGGAAATTTATGAAACACATAGTATAAGAAGTAATGTATAAATGTATGAGAGGTAGTTGGTAACGATACGGTTTAATCATTACTTTGCAGCGTGCATTATATTGAAATTGAAGAGAATTTCAAATTATTACTTGGGTAAAGTGAAGACACATTAGACATCAGAGAGTAAACTATCAAAGATAAAGGATTGTTGAATCAGTATCTTCCCACTCACCCCTCCCCTTATGCAACGTTGACAATGACTAATCATTTAGGGCAAAATGTTCGGCTTGGGGAGGGGTAGGTGGAGAGGTTACTAAAAGGACACGAAATAGGATTACAAACGGCGAACTTGGGGCTGAATTTTTTTCTGCTGCAGAAGCCGTGAAACAGCTCCGTAAAAACGTAAAATTGCAAGTCAACCTCGCGAGGTATGACAAAGTTTAAAACTTTAACTGCACTTTCACCTCACAAAACGGTTAAAACAACAACAGTCCTTTTTAACAGACCATGCTCGTAGTCTCCACAATGAACTGAAACTACGTTACGGTCGAGACACGGGCCGCGTTTGCTTCACACGCAGAAACGTTGACAGAGATCTCTTTATTAGCTTCGACTGTTAAATAGTTTCAGTTCATTACTGGGAGTTCGAAATGGTCTGTTCAACCAGAGCGAAAACCAGTGTATATGACTTACAATGTATTAAACCAATTGGTTTGAAGATGGTTGTAGTGTAACCAGGACAAATCATTGGTTTTAGAGTATATGTAGCAGGTAGTAAAGTAGTGACTGGTCAGCGGTGTAATATTCAAGGGTAGAAAACTGCCTGCAGGCGGGTGGACTGGAACTAGCTCAAATAAACTGGTTTGGTGGACGACAATTTTGTATCAATATTGTCTTTATTATTGTTGCTATCTTTCTTTTTGAACATCATTTATCTTATATCCGGCAGAATTTTTGAAAACGTTACAGCCAAATAGACTTTTTCCGTCAAGCAGTTTTTTTTATTCAAAACCTACCTCCAAAGTAGCCACTATAAACTCTAATAGTGCAACAATAGACCATTTGCACTATGACATCATTTTACTACTACGACCAGAATCCTTCAGGGTTTTGCTTTCTTGTGCAAATTAGGGCTTTTGTTATTTAAACCTCACTGGGATTACAAAATTGAAATATGAAAGGAAAAACGAAAAGGATTCTGGTCTTAGTAGTAAAATGACATCATCGTGCATATGGCCTATAATTGTTTCTTCATCTTCTCCTCCTCCATTCGTTATTCTCGCTCTTTGCTGTTTTTTCTATCCTTTTCTTTCGTTAGTGTGATTTTCGGGATTATAGGACGCAAACAAACCCCTACCTTTTGGCCCCACTTTTCTACTAGCCTCGTTTTCAAAAAACCGGCGGGATATTCAGTTATTTATTAAAAAAGAGCACATATGGATTTAATACTCAACCAGTTTAGTTATTCAGGAGTGAATCCAAAAACGTTCTTGCGCGAATTAACTTGGCAAATTTTAAAGAATTTACAGAAAGTTTGGTGTGATATTTCTGGCTGAGGACTTGTTGAACTTGAGTTAACACGGTACAACAAGAAATCTGCCACTCTTCGCGACCATCAACCGTCCTTTAAGCAAAACAGACGAGAATCATCATATCAAAAAACGAAGAAAAAGTTTCATTTTTGTGAGAAAATAATTCTAGTAGAAATTAGTAATTAGAAATAAGTTATTTGACCTGCTCGCGTGAATTGCTCGACTTTTGGTAAGACCTTTCCCTTACAGGGCCTCTCCCTACCCCAGTCAGGAGAATGTTCTCCGTATTACAGGGGATGTTTCTTGGTGTTGAGGAAGCCATTGTTGGTTCAATCTTGTGTTATTGTGTAGTTATTATCATTGAATTGTTTTTTTTAAATCTTTTGTATGGCGTCATTTGGTGATTGCACCCTTCCGCAACACCATGAAACTACCATTATTACTGGCGACAATTTAAATATTAGGGTGGAGAAGGTAGGGAGTGCTTTCAAAAGGTGAGAAGAATCGGACATCTTATACCCGTTTGCACATCGCAGTTTTCGTTTTGATCCACGGTTTAAGTTCCACCTTGGTCGTGGATTAGACTCCAAAAACAATGCTTTTTTTTTGTTTTCTACAAACGTTCTTTAAAGGCGCGAAACGCCGACAGCGTTTAAGTCTCAGGCGCGCAAGGCGCGCCAGCCTCACTCTCGCTCCAGACTTTTTATTTGACTGTTCTTGCGTTCTCCATTAAGCAAAAATACGGGCCGTTTTACAGTCTATTGGTGGATTCAACAAATAATTTCCCCTACATTCCCCTTTCTCTCATTTTATTTCTAACCCTCGCTGTATATCCCATAACACTCGACCACGCCCCGTAAGCACTGTGTGCCCGTATGCCTGTGTGCCCTGTATGCCCGTATCCCTGTAAACCTTGTATGCCCGTATTTCACTCCTTATCAACACGACATTTCCAATTTTATAGTTAAAACAACAGCAAAAATTCGTAGCATACCTGTCAAGAAACTTCAAGACTTTCCAAAGCTGCTCTAAGTTTTGTGTTCCAACAAGCTGTATAAGGTAAGCACTTAACACTTCCACGTCTTCTTCCAAAGGAGCTGCCGATATACAATCACGGCAAAGATCATAAAAAAAAACACTAAGCCAATTTCATATTCACCCAAAAGGGCCGAATTATACCTCTAAGGACGTTACTGTGTAGTCTAAGAAAACTGCCGACATTTCGTGACGCCACCATTGGTTACCTTGTGAATAGCACACGTTCGATATATTACAATTCTAACGCGACTCCGAGGCTTTAGGGACAAAATTGTAAATTTTTCATGACTCCATTGTCTCGCAATTCCCAAAAGAGACTTGAGCCCAAAGAAAACCAAACCAAATATAGAAAATTGACCTGAAAGCCTCAGAATCATGTCAGAATTTTAATATGACGAACGTGGGCTATCAACGTCTGAGGAACGAACGTCGAAGTTCCATACTGATCAGATCTGGGTTACATACATACGTATTTTATGGGCTCGTCCCCACAGGGCTTTTCAGAGTCAATGTTACAATAAACATTTGGAACACAGAAAGCTAAAAACACGAAAAATAATTAACTAACTAAAGGAGGCCTCCAGAAGAAGTCGTCTAAGTTGACGCTTAAAATTTTGAACTGATTCGCTTAGCTTGAGTTCTGGTTAGAAGTTATATCAAAAAACGTTGCTCTATGTTCGAAGGACCTCTGGCCACTAGCAGTGCGGAAGAGTGGTGTTCTCAACATTTCCGATTCCCTGGTTGTGCTTCTGATTGAAGAGTTGCGTGGGAAATTGACATTAACTAATCAGAGAGAGGCAGTACCCAGATCTCAGTAAGGACGCGTCATCAGTTTGGAATTTTTACAGTTGTTCCTCAGGCGTCATTTCGCAGGGAAATCAGTGATGGCGTCGCAAGATACGGGCTGTTTTCTCAGGCCTTTAATGTGAAGCTCATCCAAAGAACACTGTAATGCGGTATAAGATATTCGAGAAACAGTTCTGAACTTGCGACGTCTTTAGGGCAGGAATTGTACAAGTTTGAGTCGATTTACTTTTACTTGTGTTCATCTTCATTACCAGCAACAGGGACCAGCTTTTCGCCGATTGCAACGAGACGCAACTGAACGAAACGGAGCACAAGTGTTCTCAGTATTGATCGCTTTACATAGAAGCGTATTGAACCTGGAAACTTGCCAACTACATTTGGTTTGTTTGTACTGCTACTCAAGGTTTGTCAACAAATAGGAATTTTAAAACCTTTTAACTTCTACTTTCCAGTGTGACTGAGCGTACTGACGTAACTAACACACTTCTCGAAGGAAGTGCTTGTGCCTTGTTAAGAAAATAGAGATTTTTAGAATCACGTTTACGGCAAACGGCAAATGCGAGATTCAAGTTGAAAATTTCTCAATTCAGGAGAGGTGCAAACAAAACCTGTCCAAAATACTTTATGTGGATGAACCTGGCATAAAACTACATATTTTTTTGTAGACAAAATAAAAAGTACTTAGCAAGTAAAGGGAAAACTTCGTCACGAGTTAAAATCGTGTGTGGTGTACTAGGCACTATCTTGTACATCCGGGATTGTAGGAGTGAAATGAGAGGGTAAAAACAAGATGGCGAGCCTTAATGCGTGTTCTTGACTATGTGGCCAACTGTTTGCTGCTTGTCAGTCAGTCCCTTAAAACACTTCCAGACCTAACAATTCCTACCTTCATAAGCTTCAGTCCATTGTCTGATGACCTGCTTTACTTCTGGAAGTGTAATGGCTTCTCCTAAACTCGCCTGATGACAAGAAATGTTTGTAACAGCTAAGTGAAAAAACGAAACAGAGGGAAAATATTTGAACGAGGTTGTTTCTTGCCCACCACGGCGAAGCAAGTTCCCTTTCGCGAACAGTCGGTACCATTTCTAGGACACCTTGACTGTCAATATAATTATAAATTTAGATGTAGAACTAAAGCCACACTAAAATAATAGCAAGCTCATTTGCTACAAATTACAAACCACAGTAAAGAAACGCAAGTTAAAATGGTTTGAGCATGTATCAAGACCAGCAGGGCTTGCCAAGACAATTTTACAAGGAAAAAAGAAGGGAGGGAGAAGAAGAGGCCGACAAAAGATGCGCTGGGAGAATAACATCTCTGAGTGGACAGGATTGAGGTTTTGCGACGCCCTAAGAGAATCTGAAAACAAAGTCAAATGGAGGGAAAAGGCTGCTAGGTCCGTGACTCCCCAACGGTCACCATGACTACGGGATAGGTGTAGGTGCAGGTGTTTTGTATAACTGATACATCTACAATAAGGGAACCTGAAGCACTTTCCTGACCTTTTGACATGGATTCATCTCTGATCTTTCTGAGACTGTCTAGAGAATCCTTTCTATTTCACCTTATTTTTAACATTATCTACGAGGTGTTTTGGTATCGCCCATTCACGAAACAAGAGAGGCAACGGTGACTGTCACTTACAACTGTACAATCAAATCCCGCTTTACGGACACCCACTTTATACGGACACCTCATTATTACAGCCAGTTTGCTTTGTCCCTGGGGAAAGAAACTCCTTACATTTTCTCTAAATTCAACCCGCTTCATACCGACACTTACTATGGCCCCCTCGGAGACGTATTGACGCGATTTGACTGTATTTGACGTCGGCCTAGTGCCCAGTGGTCCTTATGATAACAGATTAAATTTACCTGTTTCTGTTTTGATGGAGGACGGTTGCCTTTTTCAGGTTCTTCTTTTTGAATAGCACCTGACTGGAGAGCCCCTTTATCACTTCCCAGGCCTCTCTCCATGGGCAAAACCGGGGCACTCGAAGCTTCAGCCTGGGCACGATTGCCTGTAATATTTGAATCCTTTAGTTTATAGGCCTGCTCAAGTTCTTCTCTGACGTCATCTGGAAGGGCCGCCAGGAATTCTGGGTCGATTTGGGACGGTGATGGTAGAAGATCTGATGTACTAGGAGCTGCTTCCGATGAAGTGCTTGCTTGAAATAGAGTTCGAGTAGGTCTGGCCGCTGCCTTACTTTGTTTGCTTTTGGTGGTTTTTTGTTGCGGAGGCTGCTGAGGTTCAAATGCTTCTTCCTGTAACGCAAAAAACCTCTGCATCAAACCACAAGTCACTAAACTGCTTACAGTTCACTATTTTCCGTTAGATTGTCAAATGGTGCTCCACTCCCCTTCCCCTCCAACACCACGACCACCACCACCACCACCAGCATTACAGACACACATATAGAGAGGTGCCTGAACTCTCACTCAGGAACAGAAAAGCTTTCCCTGTAACGAAGTTACTCTTCTTACAGCTGAAAATCAAAGTCGCTGTCTTGACTTCAAGAAAAAGCAAACAGACAACAACAAAAAGACAGTATCAAATGCTTCTCTAACATAGATACTAATTCTGTCTACATTCCACACATATCGATAACGATGAAATAACTAACGATATAAAATTTACCAGGGGAACACTCTCATCATCATCATCATCATCATCATCATCATCATCATCATCATCATCATCATCATAGGGATGAGGAGGAGGATGACGATGTTGATAAAGATTATGATGATTATTACTATAGGGAGAATATCCTTTACTAACCTCTTGTCTTTCAGCCCGAGGAAGTGAAATCCTCTGATTTCTAGCAGCGTAAGATTTTTCAATACTTCTTCGAATATCCTCAGGTAAAGCTTCAAACACAGAAGGATCAATCTGGGACGGCGATGGCAAATATAGACTCTCCCCCAGGTCACCAAGTCTTTTCTCGGACGAGCAATCACGTGTCTGCTGAGTTTTCTGGGGAGAGAATCTTGGTAGCGGTGGAAGTTTGCTCTGTTCATTTTCAGGACGTCTTCCTTCAACAGGCGCGCGGACTTCTTCAGAGATTCCATCTTCTCTTTCTGAGGCAACAACTTTCGCGGCGCCTTCGTTAGTGTTCGCTTTTGGTTTCATAAAATCAAACAAAGATCTCACATTTTTCGCACCAGAAGAGGCATTCTTCTCATCCAACTTGCTGACTTGTATCCCCATGCCTCGTATATCTTCTGGAGCGACATTCAATTGCTTGAGGAGAGCGTGACACTGCTTCGCTACAACTTGTGAATCATCCGTGACGGACGGTAACGTGCAGGAGCGAGCTATGTTATCACAGATTCCGTGACCCATAAACTTTCGCGGGGTTGGCGCTCCTGCTTTCCGCACTTTCATCTGTACCAGAAAAAAGCAAACGGTTAGGGCAACCGCAATAGAGCGATTTCGCTATTCATGAGTTTCTTGGCGTTTGATCTATGTAAAGACGCCAAAGGACAAATAAACCTCCAACCAAAAAGGGTTGAGAAGGACAAGAAAAGGAAAGACAGGGAAAAAAAATAGGAAACACTATTTATCTGTTTCCAAGCGACGTTTGAAACACTTCTGATGCCACACCGGAAGACACAAAAAGCGAGCAGTCTCTTGTTTTTAATTTTTCTTTTGATGTCACACTGAGCAAAGAAGGGCGACCGCACGTAGTCTACGCACAGCATGAACGATTAGGGTGCTCGCAATTGCTTGGATAGAACCAAGGTGTACATATATACAGGGTTGTGTCCATATAGTCATTCGATATGTCCAAATCGCCCCAGGTATAGACGAGATCCAGGACCATTATCTGGAAACCAAGCCTAAACTGCTTTTAAGTACAGTAAGGGTGAGACATGAGACAGGCGTTAAGGGCGGAAACACGTTCATGTGATGCCATTGAACAGGTGAGAACATAGAACACTGGCTTTGAGCATAGGTGTTGTACTAGCCCTTACGTTTTCCCTATTCCCTATTGTTGGAACGGCGAACAAATTTTCACTGCCAGAGTACTTGATGGAGTTTTGAAAGGTGACTCTAACTTTTGAGTCTGCAGACCAAATCCTATGATGTGACCATTCAAATGAAAGCTCTCTGCCTGTACTGTCACATGATTCTAGTTGTTTGTCAGAATTCTAGAAAATGAAATTTGGAAATTGGTCGAAATTTGCCTTTGACCACATTTGGCAGTGAAAGGGTTAAATAGGAAAACGGACTACTGCACTGGATCAAATGAGTACGTGAACTACAATCAATTTAAAGTACACAAAAAAGAAAAAGCATAAAAAACGAATTAATCAAGCAGCGATGTCAGCTTGAAATGATTCACCTCAGTAAAATCCCGGCCCTTTTTACCTGAGTCTCCGTGACAGCTGTCAATAAGTTGAAACCGTGAAAACAATTATTTGCTTCTATTCTTAGAACCGCAGCAAATAAAAATTGTTCAAAAGTAGGTAGTGCTATCCACCAGTTAAATCACTTTTATTTAGTGGATAAGTGTTAAGGAAACCAATTGCGTTATCCACTGGATAGATATTTATCCAATGAATAGACCTATCCACCTTTAGAACAACTGGGGCCAGTTGATCGAAAGCCGATTAGCACTAACCCGGGGTTAAATTTAAATCTAGGTTTTTTTTTTCTTTTTTCAAAAGAATTTTTCGGACAATTTTTTCCATTCTCTTTAGAGCATCCAATCATCCAATTGTTAACGAATAGAATTAGACAGGGACTAAATTTACTTTTATAGCTTTCATTTCTGAGTTTTAATTTCGCACTAACCCTGGGTTATCTTAACCCATCTTTGAACAACTCGGCCCTGGAGTTTGGAAGAAAGGGCGGGGAAACAGTTCCCTTACCAACTAATCAGGTTCTCGTCTTGATCTCAGTTTTCTCCACTTAAATATTCCATAGTAATATAGAAAGTATGCGATATATCTGTAAACTATATAACTTTATAAAATAACTAAGATAGTACGCGCCTTCTGATTGGTTAAAAGCCTATGGTTTATTGCTCCGGTAAACTCATAGTTTTACTTAAAGTTATTTTATAAAAGCAATAGACCACACTTTCTATGGGTTTACCGGCGTGATAACCCACTTGGGATGTTAAGAGAACACTCGAAAAGCGTGTGGTCTATTGCTTAAATAGGATTTCATTTGGAAACACAGACAGACAGACATGTACAAGGTAAAACGTGGATCCTTTTACCTTTAAAGTGATGCACCTTCCTTTCAAATCAAGTGCCTTTAGTCTCTTTTGTACCTCGTCGGCCAGTTCATTGATAAACTGAGTCGCTTCACTCTCCTAAAATAGAACAGGAAATGAAACGATCAGGGGCGATTCGCTCGTTGGTTTGTCTTCCATTAAAGGCATCTAGGATGTTTTCTGGTCAAAACTCCGCTAGCATCTCACCACGCACTGTATTTAGTTGGAACCCGAAAAACGTAATGAGACGAGATTTCAAACAGCCATATTGTTAGGCTATTTCAAGGGGTATCCATATATTTTTGTGGGACTGGAGGGCAACACAACATAGAGGACAGAGCGAAAACTCGCGAGGGGAACTGGGGAGAGCACGGAGGGCACAAGCAGAAGCGTTTCCTCCCTTTACCTTCTCCACTTCCCTTAGCCATTTTTGTTTTTCATTCTACTGAACTGTGAGTAGATATACTTCACAAAAACATCTCATCAAACTGCACATGCAAGCAACACCTAATTTTAGGAGGCAGCACCGTTGAAGAGTAATTTCTTCAATCCCCATGATGAAAGTTGACGTCTCGTAAACACTGTTACAAATGATATTACGGGCACTTTTCACTTACAAAGAGATTTCGGACCTTCCAGTTGAGATGCAAACGGAACACACATTTCTTTGGGTTGTTCCAGAAGAAAATTCTCTGGAATAGGTGGAGGAAACGCCTGTTCCTTTCAGGAGTTCTCACAGTTCACGCTATTGACGACTACATTCGTGCCGCCATTTTGAATTTTCAGGAGAGAAGCAAACGAATGGAACTCGTGTCAAATGAAACAAGATTTTCGCTCGATAGACATTTCCATCGAATTCTCCGGAATTTTTTTGGTGGCAAATGGAAAACGCCCCAAGACTACACAAAATCCTTCCTTACCTTTGTAAAGCGGATACCATAGTTGATCTCAGCAGATACAGATCTCCTTTCTCGCTCAGTTTTAAGATTTCTATCGTCTATGCCTCGGCAATACTGATACAAGAGGAGACCAGTCTTGGGACCAAACTCCTTCTGAAGCGCTTGGCAGCTAAATTTCTGTAAGTCTGCACACGTCTCTGCTCCCAGAGTTTGAAGTTTCTGTCCCAGGCTCCAACCGACTCCTGGCAGATCATCAACCTTCTGGGAAGCTGGAAAAAGAAAAAAAGAGAGAAAAAATCTGATGAGAACAACAAGGGCTATAGACGAAAGAGAACCTGGGTCGAGATAACTTTCGCAAAGACTTCTGGGATTGTTACTAGGGACAGTAGCCATCCCAGAAGCAATTGCGAGACGCATTTCGGCTCCAGTTACCTTGTTACTTCTCACTTCTTAATCGGTGAATGGATGTAATGTCACCAGAATCTATACCTCTTGGTTTCCACAAACGAACTGCGGTGAATCAGAAGTCCGCTACTGGAACGTTGCTTCTCAACAAGCAAAGGTCTCTTTGAACTTTATGGAGGCAGCGTGACCTAGGGGTTAAAACGTCCCACCCTAACCGCTAGCTGGACGTCTTGTCGGTAGTCCTAAGTTCAAATCCGCAAACCAAGCTGGAAAATAGTCAACTGGTTTGCCTTCAGCCAGTTGGGATTCTTAGCCTCATTAAGTATGACATAAATTCTTTGCTTCAGGAGTTTGCTCAGCCCCACTAGAATAAGTGCTATAAATACTGCCAAGGGCTCTGAAATTCGAAATGCCTTTAGTATTGCTGTGTTCACTTCTAAACTAAAGTCTTTTTCTTGGTATAAGCAAACTTTACTTCTCTAGCTACATGCTTGTGTGTAGTTTTTCGCTTCTTTCACTTTTTTTCTCGTACATTGTTGCATTATTTTTCTCACTTTTTCTTTTACGTTTGTACACTTGCACGTTCAGCCTAATCTATTTTTATCCTATTTAACGATTATTTTCTAGGTAGTAAAGAAATTGTATTTGCTTATATAGTTAAATTGTCTTGCCGATGCCAGTATTTTATTTATTAATTAGTTTTAATTATTTTATTTACAGATTATTTTATGTTTATTTATTAGGTGTTATTGGCTTCCTTAGGCTCCCTTGCCTCATCTTTTTATTTCAATTTCATGTATTTATTTAACTTTAATGGCAAAATGATAATAAAATAAATAAAAATAAAAAACAGAGGGCAAATACCAGAAATTTATTATTTATTTATCTATTTTAACAACAATAGAATGCTAGCAAATTAGGTGCAAATGCAATACGATCGCTGGAGATTGGTTTCCATATAATGGCTGAGATCACCACGAGGTAGAACTCTTTCCTTCTCGATTGTTACGAGCACCCGAGTTCACTCGCCCGCTTTCGAGTAAGTGTGCCGTTCATAATCTTTTACGGTTCGTTTTTGTAGAGGAAATTTAGCTTTAGATAACACAACTTGCGTGCTTTTACGCACACTGAAAGTATGTTGTACTTTTTCACACGGGGCTTTTGTTTAAAAACTTTAAAAGGCTCTTTTGTTCGACTAGCTCACGCTCAATTGTCTCAAGCGTGTCCTCTGAAAATAAAAAGATATCGCCGGAACAAAAGCACCGGTCGAATTACACAGTCATACACGATAAAACGCGCGAGCTAGGCAAGCTAAATAATCTGGTCTTTAAAGTGGAGTGATCCTCCATTCAGAGTAACAGATATTTTCTGCTGTAGAATTTATCAACGTAGGCTTCCATATAAAACCTAATACATTACTTACCCATAAACTGATTAACATCATCTTCATGTGAAAGGTGGTAACAGCCGTCAGGTTTAGCTACTCTGGTGCACAGTCTAGCAAGTAGAACATTAGAGCCAATACCAACAGATGCAGTACAGCGCGTTGCTTCCTTGATCTCCGCGCGAATCTTCTCTGCAAGCTGAGTAGGGGTTTCACCCTCTATGAATAACAAAATGAAGCAAATGATAAGGACCATTTCACAGGTCAGATGGTCTGTTCGCTGCCGGTTTGTTAGTGCTTTAACGCGGACTATATTCTGTATACATGTATGTCCTTTTCAGACATTTCGTCTAGTATTAAGCGAGCCTTCACATGAATTTAAAAAAGCACTTTAAACATGATTCAAAAAACAAAAATATATGTTGCGTCTCAAATTTAGCCTTGGTTCAATTTGTTTCATTATGTTATCTTGTCTTTGGAGATGGTCATGTATGTTAATCAACATCCGACAAGTACATTGATATTGAACCAACTGAAGGAAAAAAAATGTCTTGATTGATTTCACAGCACTTGCAAATTACTTTTACTTTGCTAGGTCAAAAGGCTGTCAGAATAACTTTCCTCGATTTACATACTACTTGTTAACCGATAGTGAGGTCATTATGGAATAGGTCATTATGGGGAAATCTCAGACCGAGGACGGTCGCTCGGTCAATACATCAAGGCCGAGGTCTGAGAGATTTCCCTGTAAAGACCGAACGGACGAAAAGAACAAGTTATCTATTAAGTGGCCTTTTCATTATGGACCTGAGCCTGCGATCAATGAAAACCAACAACTGGTCAGCGGAAACACGTCACCCTTGAAGGAGCCTCCAGCCAACCAACCTATGCCACTGATATTAATACTAGGAGTAATCGGAGCTTAGGAGAGTCCGTTCGATATGTTTGTTAGGCGTAGAGGTAGTAGTTGAGGGGGAAGGGTGGTTGCGATATAGATAAATATGATTATGGCATATCAAGTTTTGAACGTAAGGGTTGCGTACAGCGAAACCTCTATTTAAACTGTGCATCATTATAAGAAGGTTTTGAAAAGACATCGTATGGTTCGGTGTCAAGTGTTTGTAATCGGAGGAGACATTGGCCAGAGTGCGTCGGGCGTGTAAGTAGAACATTTTGTTTTACTGGCGCGAGTTACAGGGCGTAGTTGCTCAAAGGTCGATTAGTGCTTAACCCGGGATTCTTTTTCTTTCAAGTTCCAAAATATTTCTTCGGATAATTTTCTTTGTTATTTTTAAGAGCATCCAATCATCAACTTGTTGACAAAATGAACTAAATTGAATTTACTGTTTGAAAAGCTTTCACATCTGAATTCAAACTTCGCACTAACCTTGTGAAAGCCTTCAATGGAAAGTGTGTGCGGCTCACGTCAATAACTTTTCCAGTAATTTGGTCGAGCGTGTTGATTTCAGTGACTCGAGAGTGGCGCTACTGTGGGCTGGTTTGTAAGTTTTTCCTAATAAGTAACATAGAGTTAGTTGTCCGGTGCCGAAAATATCACAAGTCATGATCCAATGGCGCCGCCGAGCTACACAACTCGGTAAATTTACTTTGTGGCACAACGGCCGCCGAACTAAACCCGGTTTGATGCATGCACCAGGAGTCGCAGACATTTTCCAAAGACAGTGACGAACCATGCTGAAAAATATGAAGGCTTAATCCAAATTAAAATTTAACAGCAAACTTCTGAAAGATGAACGCTTTGGACGATTCAGCAAACACAGATCGATGTACGCTTTACGAAGATTCAGCAAACTTTTTAGAAGATGAACGCTTTACGAAGACAGAATATCAGACCTCAGACTGAAAACCTCTGAAAGATTAACGCCGAGGACACAAAAATCACCACACGAGTTAGCGCGTCAAAGTGAGGCAAAACGTAGGCAAGCGCCTCACAGCGAGGCAAATGTGTGTCGACGACGAAAATGCAATCTCAAAAAAACCTCCCTTATTACTTGCACAAGACACCCAATAATGCACAAGACACCCTACACAAATTAGGGGTTGCGTTCTCGTACCTCGAACGCAATTATAAAGGACATAAGGGGAGATGTAAAGAATCAACCATAAGAAAGCGATTTACCAATGTATTTCCGGTTCATACCTTCTAATGCCTCGGATACATCGATGTAAGCCTCGTCGCAGCTGACAGCTTCAATCTCATGACTGTACGAGACCAAAATGTCATAAAGCTTCTGTGATACTTGCCGATAGTCCTCAAACTGATAAGGAACGCAGTGGATGTCGGGACACAGTTTACGAGCTGGACCCAGGAACATTCCATTGCGAACACCAGCAGCTCGGGCTTCATAACTGCATGAAGCAATCTCCGACATCGAGTTAAAAAATGACGATGACGTCTTCGGTGACGTGTAAGGGTTATTTGCAGATGCTGGGAAAAATAATTATAATCAGTAATAAATCTTGTCTTGCGAGAGGGTATTGTCTTAAGCATTAGGACGATTAGGCCAAAGGCGGGCAAAAAAGGCTGGTTTTCACTAGCGATGGAGTCGGAGTCGTAGTCAGAAGCGTAGAACTTCACAATCTAGTGAAAACTGGGTCGTCGGTGTCGCAAGCAGAAGCGGAAGAACTAGACCAATCACAAAGCGTGGGAACGTGCATTGTGATTGGTTTATCCTTCCGCCTCTGCTTCTGACTCCAACAATCTTGTTTTCACTAGAACATAAGCGGAACGTAAGCGAAGGAGTCGTAAGAAAACAGAAACGTCCTGAATCTTCTGACTCCGATTCCGTCGCGCTTATGACTCCGCTTACGATTCCGGTTTTTGATTTTCACTAGGTCAAAAGCGCTCTTACGACTCCACTTACGACTCCAACTCCGACTCCGACTCCGACTCTGTCGCTAGTGAAAACCATCCTTTACAAGAGATAACTCCCCCCCCCACCCTCTAAGGTGCCCTTGACCAGTGAGTTTTTTGGGCAAATGAGGCTTGTTTAGACAATTGGGCTAAACAAGGGCAAAGGATCCGTCAAGCTTTTGCAGCACCAACAATAGACAAGACATTCGTTTTACTCTTCATGAAGTAGAATTTATCAGCAACACACAGCTGGGGGACACTGTGTGACGGAGAAGTATAGTGATAGCAGTAATAAATAATTATTCTTAGGGGATTTATCTTATTGTTGTAGTGGTTGCGAACAGTTGGAAAAAGTATAAAACACGACCCTCGTAACTCCGTGAAAGAGAGTGGCCGCACAGGCAAACCACTCTAAGCTACGGGTCAAATAATTAATCATCTCACAAAATAATGCTTTAAACAGCTCGTGACGGTGAAAAAACATGACAGATGACTAAGTTAGCATTTTACTTGACCTTTGCTTTCAAGAACATTTAGATTTAAATCTGTACTTTGGAGTGCACTGAATCCGCCATAATGTCCATCTGTATTTTTTCTATTGAGCATAACAGACCGTTGCTCAGATTGCAATAACGGCCACACAAACAGAGGGTGGTCTGCCTGTGGTGGCCAGGGGAGTGGTTTAGGTTTAGTCTAATGTAAGGTTCACCAAATGTAACATTTCAATCCCAAACCCTAGGGGGGTGGGGGACTCTTTTCATTAGATAATACTCTACACCCACCTTGGTCAGTTGAATTGCCTTTCCCTGCGTGACACACAGCAATCGGCTTTCCCCTGAGATGTGGTTGATCACGCAATGTCACAGAAACGAAGAATGAGTCCATATCTATATGCATAATCACCCGGCCATGAGGTCCAACCCGACCTGCTCCTCTACCCTTCCAACCATTGCCTGCGGAAGATTTGATGATTTCACTTGTGTACTTCTTGAATTCTGCTCCCCAGGTTGATAAATAATGCAATCTGGAATTGTTGTAGAATTCTGACACAAAGTTTGCATCGCCAGCTCGGGGCAAGCCACTTGTGCTTGGCTTTTTGAATACTGCACTGTCAGAAGCCTTCGTTGCTGTCTTTCCATCTACACTGGTAATTTCTTGTAAAGTAAGACTTGGTGCTTCAAGGTTTAAATCTCCTCCAATGTGTCCAGTATTTTCATCTTTATTGGCTTTTACAGCCTTCTCATGTGGCATATTATTTGTGGTACTGACTAAGTCTTTATTTCTTCCTGTCTCATCTCGATCTCTCACATTTTTTTCTGTTTCACAGTCTTCAATGTCTGCACTGACTTCATCACGCGATTCCATTGACGGTTCTCCCGTGGGGGGAGGTATTGATGACAAATGTACAGAAGATATATCCCCTAAGGGCAATCCCAAACTAGGTGACGTTGTTACTGAGGGGACTCCCATTGGGGAAGGTTTAGTTATTGTACATGTAGAAGTTGATTTGGAATTAGAAGCGAAATTTAGAACTTTCTGTGCAGCTTTTCTTGACTGATAAAGAAGGTACTGTGTAGCAGGGAGCAGAACACGAGCTTTGATGCTGTCTAAAATCCATGACGGATGTACTACAAGTTCATCCCTGCAAAGAAAACAGGAAAAAAATGCTTACAAAAAGGACTGGTACTGGTACAGGTAAGGTTCCGCAAGACAAGTCTTGCTACAATCTTGGACAAAATAGATGGAAAATTTGTACCCCTCCCCCCCACCCCCCAAATCAAGGATGGGAAAATGGCGCGTTTTGGCTTTGCGCGGCTTTATCCCTGATTTTGGGGGGACGGGGGATTGCTGTTCCATATTTTTCTGTCCAAGATTGTAGTTAGAATTATGAATAAAAATTACTATGGCTTTTACAAAGCAAAAGCTTATTGAGGTAGAAACTGTTTTCAAATTTATTAATTCGATCATTATTCCTTTACATCCTTGCTAATCAGCCCTCTGAGCCATGTTACCAGGCCCAAAAGTCAATGTACATGTACAATGTACCGGTAGATTACCTGAGCTCTGAAATTTTGCTGTTTGGTAGATTGGTGGCAATAATGTGTGTAACAGAACGTTTGGTGTAATACTGTTGGCAACGCCCTCCATGCAAGTACAATAGGCGACGAAGTTCATCAGCTGGTGGCACTGCAAATGAATAATTAAATATGCATGGTTATTAGCCAAACTACAGGGATGTATTCCAAAACTAATACAGTAGAACCCCGGTAACTCAAACTCTGAAAGGAAACAGTTCGAGTTATCTTTCATTGCTGCACATATATGGACATATATTTACATAGGGGAACATGTATGCAAACATACATGTAGCAAATCTACAAGCCTTCATGAGAACATAATTATATGTAACATATTTAAGTAACCTTTTTTACATATCTGTGACCTGCATGTATGGGTAACTGTGAAATATCACGCTAGAGAATACCCACAGTAAACGTGGTCCCATGTACATTAAGAAAACCTAACAAACAAAAGGCTTAAATCATGTTAAGTTGATCACCTGTATATCCATTAATGTAAATAACAACCTTGTCAAATATCTTAGGAACATCTCTGCAAAAAAGGCCAAAGATTAGAAAATCTACTCTAGCTTGTGTTAAATTACAAAATAATGAACACTGTATAATTTTCATTACAGAATTGCACTTATTGAAACGTGTCAATAGCAAATGCAAATTTTTCCATCAATCAAATGAATTGACTTATTTGTTTCCCTTGCATATGACTGGCTAAATTCTTACAATATTTGATGAAGTCAAGAATTAAAATAATTTACAGGTTGACAAAGATTACAGTTTCTAATGAAAATGAGCAAAATGCAATTTAAACATGCCATAAACCTAGGGGGGATACACCAGATTTGAAGAGATGGCATCATGGGGATGTATTTAAAGCATTACATTGTATCTGTTTCATAAAACTGGTTAATACCGGTATACCATTTTAACAGTATTTGGCATGGGATTTATTTATGAGCTGATTTTTGGTCCAAGGATTTTTTGGGTTTCTACTAGGGATTCACTTGGGTTTTGATTTTTGCCCACATTCAGTCATCCCCATCACTTGAAATACAGACTACCCCCCAGGCCACAACCATCTCATGTAAGACAAAGTATTGATTTGCTTCTGTTAAATTTCCTCTATATCATACGGAAACAATACGCTAACTCTGTCTTCACACAAAGAACATTGCCTGTGTAGGAATGTCTTGTGAGCATGGAAATAGCCACCGTAACCACGACTTTTAATGCAAGATTTTACATGTGTCTGGCTCTTGTCACAATCAGCAACCTCTGAAGGTCAGTGCATACTAATTTACTACAATGTAGGTTACTGGGTGCAAGATATAAAAATCAACAGTTACCATAAGAGGACACAGAAATATTTGAGCCCCAGATGGAATATGTGGACTCCCTGTTATTATGGGAAGTTTCCTTGGTCACTGGGGAAAACCCTTAATTTTTCTCTTTATTCAACCCACTTAATACAGACTGACCTGTTAAAGTGGATAATGGACGTTTTTTTCTTCCTCAATTAACAGATTCTCATATAAAGTCAACCTTGCTAATCCGCACACTTTATAGTCCATTGTGTGCTGTAGTCAAACTCTTTTTTTGTAGGGTAAAAAAACCTTTCACTTAATTAACGTCATGTCCATGTTCCCAGCATCATAGTACACCAAAACGAATGAATTGTGCACTACCATTTTGACATCAATCGAGTTGGTAAATGTTACATAATTTTTATCGATTTTCTAGAGACTCTCGTGTGTTTTCATGGACGCAGTCTGCAGAATAAGAACTTAGTGATGTTTAAAGATGTTAGGTGTGATGCTGTAGTATTTTGATAAAAAAGTGTATTTTTGACTTTTATAACAGGACCTGCTTGATATGGACACCTCTGTTATATAGACACTTCCTATGGCCCCTTCAGTGTCCATATCAATGGAGTTTGACTGCAATTATGAAATATGGAACAGTTTGGTAAGATCGATCATTTGGTGCCCTGTTTTAAGTGTATATTCAGCCATTCTTCACATTTTCCACCTTGCAAAGGCCTAAGGCAAAGTAAAGTAACAAATAAATAATAAATTAAAAAATTATATGAGCAATCGAAAATATAGGCATTTTTTTATGTACCTCAATCTGTGTACATTTATTTCATTGAAATGAAAGGGTCATCCAGGGATGACCAATGCTCTTATTGTCAGCATGGACATTTTAATTCAGTAATCGAAAATTGCACTGGTTTGCACTCTTGCATAATTCCTTCTTTGAAGGCCTTCCCTTGCCTTGAGGTTCTGCAGGCAATAGCAGTTTAAGGAGTGTTCCTTCCACACAAACAGTTTTATTCCTTGCTTTCTCCCTTAACCCGAATTTAAATGATAAACGTCTCTCCTACAAGCCGAACACACTTTCTGTGGACGGATTTCTCTGGAGTCCAGCCCAATATCTACGCGAAAGAAGTTCAAAAGTTCCCTTCGAAACGCTGTTTTGTCGCAGATCTGGACAATTTTGACTTTAGAGAAAGTTTTCCCACACAAACGGCATCTTCTTTCCAACAAACCAAGGTGCTTTTCCATCCGACTGCAAAATAACGTAAAATAAACATGGCGTTACAAAACCTGCGCAACTGACTTTTGCATCGTTAAAAGCACAGCACTATGTAAAACTGCTTTGCACTACACCAAACAGACCACTATCAACAAGCAAATTTTATGTAGATTTCAAAAAAAAATTTTTTCCAAAGGTCCAAAAAATGACACTCACCTTCTTTTTTTCGATGTTTTGCTCCTTGTCGGGCATTTCTTTGAGCTGAAAAACTCTCGTGTTCGGTCGTTTTACCTCCAAAGAACGCACAAACGCTCATCGGACGGCATTTTTTCTTCACACCCCTGATTTCTCATTGTCTAAAGTCACAGCTCTAAAAGTAGTATGGAGAAAGGACACTTCTAGGCGCAGCAAAGAGCCAGGAAGTGACCTTCCCTCGTGTTTCTCGGCGTAGGCGCCATTTTGCAAATGTGCGTGACGTCATCATATATCCAGATCTGGTTGTGGCCTGAACTGATTAAGTTTGACATAAATTCTATGCTTCAGGAGTTTGCTCAGCCCCACGAAAATTAGTGCTATAAATACTGCCAAGGGCTCTGAAATTCAAAATGCCTCTAGTATTGCTGTGTTCACTTCTAAACTAAAGTCATTTTTCTTGGTATAAGCACACTTTACTTCACTTAATGCTTGTGGGTAGTTTTTCGCTTCTTTCGGCTTTTTTTCTCATACATTCTTGCATTATTTTTCTCAAGTTTTCTTTTTCGTTTTTGCACTTGCACCTTTAGCCTTAACTATTTTAATCCTAATCAATGATTATTTTCTATGTTGCAAAGAAATTGTATTTGCGTATATAGTTAAATTGTCTTGCCGATGCCAGTATTTTATTTATCAATTAGGTAATATATTTTTAAAGGTGGTCCTTTTCATAAGCCTTATTGGCTTCCTTAGGCTCCCTTGCCTCATCTTTGTATTTCAATTTTATGAATATATTTAACTTGAATGGCAACATGATAATAAAAGAAATAAAAATAAAAAACAAAGGGTAAGTAATGGAAATTTAGTATTTTTTTTATTTATTTTAACAGCAACAGACTGCTAGCGAAGTAAGTGTAAATGTATTACAAAAACAACGTTCTTAAATCGCTTTCTCGCAAACACAGGAACCAACGTAAAAATTGACAGTACTATTTCAAGTTCCGTTCAGGCCGTAAGGGGTCACAAAAATGGTTTATAGGTTGTGTTCACTAATAAAGTCATTCTTAACGAGTGCATGTACTTGTAATCTAGTAATAACCAAAGGTTACGGAGTGCGGGCAACAACGATCGAAGTTCAAAACGCTTTTGCGCCATAGCTGTGCGTTGCGTAAGTTTCACGTGACAGATGGTCCAAACACACGTCATCAGATTACAAGTGACAGAACGTCCAAACGCGCATGATCAAATTGCGCTCTGTGCATTCCATTCATTCTTAGTAGAGGTCCAAAAGAAAGCAGGATACATACGTGCGACGCATGCGTAATAACAACCTGGAGATTGGGATTGCGGACTCCTGTTGTCGCCCACAATAAATATTCAAGAAACAAGCCCCAGTACATGCATTAGAGAAAGACTTCCAGCGTTGATCACGCGCTTTGTGAATTTTTGGGAAGCCGGCACTCCCTCTCCCACGAGACCAGTCAAAAAGCTATTTGTTAAACAGCCAATGAAAGAAAACTTTAAGGTGGAGAAATGAATTAAAGTAAATCTCTGCGAGTGGTCAACATTCGCGTGTAACAGTACACAGGGAATTTTGGCAGGAAAACGTTTTAATGCCAGAAGTCGCGTGATCTTGAAGTAACCAATGAGAACACGCATTGATGGAGAACTGAAAAAAATCAGTATATGTCCACAACAGAAATTATGAGCCAAATCTCCAAGCTTCTACAGTCTTGCCTACAAATTTCTGGTAGTTTTGCTGTCGCTATGAGCCTACTATTGCTGGAGATATGTTTCCATATAATCGCTGCGATCACCACGAGGTAGAACTTTTTCTTTCTCGATTGTTAATACGAGCACCCGAGTTCACTCGCCCGCATAAGCCCAGAAAAGGGTGCCATTTGTAATCTTTTACGGTTCGTTTTTGTAGAGAAAATTTAGCTTTAGAAAATACGCCTTTCGTGCTTTTACGCACACTGAATGCGTGTTGTTGTTGTTGTTGTTGTTTTTGCACGGAGGTTATGTTTAAAAACTTTAACAGGCTCTTTTGTTTGACTTGGTCCTGCTTAATTGTCTCAAGCACAGGGCCTCCACACAATGTGTGTGTAACCGATTATTATTTTATAGTAAATTTACTGGATTTACCGTTTGCTACACCTATAACGATATATCGCTAGTTCGCAGTTTACTGTTCCTAAGAAAAGAAGGTCCTTCTATTATTAGGAACTGTAAACGGCAAACTCAAAATCCTTTAAAAGTGGCTCAAAAAACCGCTTTTGAGGTAAAAGGACGACGATTTACCACAGGTAAGGCAATTCAACGCTTATTTAACACTGATTTATATACATACTTATGGATATATCGTTGTAGGTGAAGAAAACAGTAAATCACACACACATTGTGTGGGCTCCCTGTGTTGCATTACACACACATTGTCTGGGCTCCCTGTGTTATCAAGCGTGTTCTCAGAAAAAAAACAATAGATATCGCGGGCTTTTGAGCCTAAACAAAGGCAACAAAAGCACCGGTCGAATTACGCAGTCACGTGCGATACAACGCACGAGCTAGGCAAGCTAAATAATCTGGTCTTTAAAGTGGAGTGTCCCTCCATTCAAAGTAACAGACATTTTCTGCTGTAGGATTTATCAAGGTAGGCTTCCCTATAAAACCTGATACATTACTTACCCATAAACTGATTAACATCAACTTCATGTGAAAGGTGATAGCAGCCGTCAGGTTTAGCTACTCTGGTGCACAGTCTAGCGAGTAGAACATTGGAGCCAATACCAACAGATGCAGTACAGCGCGTTGCTTCCTTGATCTCCGCACGAATCTTCTCTGCAAGCTGAGTAGGGGTTTCACCCTCTATGAATAACAAAATGAAGCAACCGATAAGGGCCAATTAATGGGTCAGATGGTCTGTTCGCTGCCGCTTTGTTAGTGCTTTAACGCGGACTATATTCTGTATACATGTATGTCCTTTTCAGACATTGCAAATAGTATTGAGCGAGCCTTCACATGAATTTAAAAAAGCACTTTAAACGTGATTCAAAAAACAAAAGTATATGTTTCGTCTCAAATTTAGCCTTGGTTCAATTCGTTTAGTTATGTTATCTTGTCTTTGGAGATGGTCATGTATGTTAATGAACATCCGGCAAGAACATTTGATATTGAACCAACTGAAGGAAAAAAATGTCTTGATTGATTTGACACCACTTGCAAATTACTTTTACTTTGCTTGGTCAAAAGGCTGTCAGAATAAGCTTCCTTGATTTACATACTACTTACTGACGGATAGTGAGGTCATTACGGGGAAATCTCAGACCGAGGACGGTCGCTCGGTCAATACATCAAGGCCGAGGTCTGAGAGATTTCCCTGTAAACAACGAACGGACGAGGTGAACAACTTATCAATTAAGTGGCCTTTTCATTATGGACCTGAGCCTGCGATCAATGAAAACCAACAACTGGTCAGCGGAAACACGTCACCCTTGAAGCAGCCTCCAACCAACCAACCTAGGAGTACTCGGCGCTTAGGAGAGTGCGTTCGATATGTTTGTTAGGCGTAGAGGTAGAAGTTGAGGGGGAAGGGTGGTTGCGATATAGATAAATATGATTACGGCATATTTTAAACGTAAGGGTTGCGTACAGCGAAACCTCTATTCAAACTGTGCATCATTATAAGAAGGTCTTGAAAAGATATCGTATGGTTCGGTGTCAAGTGCTTGTAATCGGAGGAGACATTGGCCAGAGTACGTCGGGCGTGTAAATAGAACATTTTGTTTTACTGGCGCGAGTTGCAGGGCGCAGTTGCTCAAAGGCCGATTAGTGCTTAACCCGGGATTCTTTTTCTTTCTTCCAAAACATTTCTTCGGATAATTTTCTCTGTTATTTTTAAGAGCAATGTAGTGTTCTGCATTCTTGTTATTCATTCTTGTTATTCTTGTTATCCACACCCTAACCGCAGATTATAGCAAGATATCATTGTACATATTAAATAGTTGATTGAGTTGTAATAAAGCAGTTGTGTAAAGCACGTGGCCTGATTCAGTTTGTACCAACCCAAAGTACACAACAAGCATCCAATCATCAACTTGTTGACAAAATGAATTACATTGAATTTACTGTTTGAAAAGCTTTCACATCTGAATTCAAACTTCGCACTAAACCTGTCAAAGCCTTCAATGGAATGTGTGTGCGGCTCACGTCAATAACTTTTCCAGTAATTTGGTCGAGCGTGTTGATTTCAGTGACTCGAGAGTGGCGCTACTGTGGGCTGGTTTATAAGTTTTTCCTAATAAATAACATAGAGTTAAAGTGTTCGTTTGTCCGGTGCCGAAAATATCACAAGTCACGATCCAACGGCGCCGCCGAGCTACACAACTCGGTAAATTTACTTTGTGGCACAACGGCCGCCGAAGTAAACCCGGTTTGATGCATGCACCAGGAGTCGCAGACATTTTCCAAAGACAGTGACGAACCATGCTGAAAAGTATGAAGGCTTAATCCAAATTAAAATTTAACAGCAAACTTCTGAAAGATAAACGCTTTGGACGATTCAGCAAACACAGATCGATGTACGCTTTACGAAGATTCAGCAAACTTTTTAAAAGATGAACGCTTTACGAAGACAGAATATCAGACCTCAGACTGAAAACCTTTAAAAGATGAACGCCGAGGACACAAAAATCACCACACGAGTTAGCGCGTCAAAGTGAAGCAAACGTAGGCAAGCGCCTCACAGCGAGGCAAATGTGTGTCGGCGACGAAAATGCAATCTCAAAAAAACCTCCCTTATTAATTGCACAGGACACCCAATAACGCACAAAACACCCTACACAAATTAGGGGTTGCGTTCTCGTACCTCGAACGCAATTATAAAGGACATAAAGGGAGATGTAAAGAATCAACCATAAGAAAGCGATTTACCAATATATTTCCGGTTCATACCTTCTAATGCCTCGGATACATCGATGTAAGCCTCGTCGCAGCTGACAGCTTCAATCTCATGACTGTACGAGACCAAAATGTCATAAAGCTTCTGTGATACTTGCCGATAGTCCTCAAACTGATAAGGAACGCAGTGGATGTCGGGACACAGTTTACGAGCTGGACCCAGGAACATTCCATTGCGAACACCAGCAGCTCGGGCTTCATAACTGCATGAAGCAATCTCCGACATCGAGTTAAAAAATGACGATGACGTCTTCGGTGACGTGTAAGGGTTATTTGCAGATGCTGGGAAAAATAATTATAATCAGTAATAAATCTTGTCTTGCGAGAGGGTATTGTCTTAAGCATTAGGACGATTAGGCCAAAGGCGGGCAAAAAAGGCTGGTTTTCACTAGCGATGGAGTCGGAGTCGTAGTCAGAAGCGTAGAACTTCACAATCTAGTGAAAACTGGGTCGTCGGTGTCGCAAGCAGAAGCGGAAGAACTAGACCAATCACAAAGCGTGGGAACGTGCATTGTGATTGGTTTATCCTTCCGCCTCTGCTTCTGACTCCAACAATCTTGTTTTCACTAGAACATAAGCGGAACGTAAGCGAAGGAGTCGTAAGAAAACAGAAACGTCCTGAATCTTCTGACTCCGATTCCGTCGCGCTTATGACTCCGCTTACGATTCCGGTTTTTGATTTTCACTAGGTCAAAAGCGCTCTTACGACTCCACTTACGACTCCAACTCCGACTCCGACTCCGACTCTGTCGCTAGTGAAAACCATCCTTTACAAGAGATAACTCCCCCCCCCACCCTCTAAGGTGCCCTTGACCAGTGAGTTTTTTGGGCAAATGAGGCTTGTTTAGACAATTGGGCTAAACAAGGGCAAAGGATCCGTCAAGCTTTTGCAGCACCAACAATAGACAAGACATTCGTTTTACTCTTCATGAAGTAGAATTTATCAGCAACACACAGCTGGGGGACACTGTGTGACGGAGAAGTATAGTGATAGCAGTAATAAATAATTATTCTTAGGGGATTTATCTTATTGTTGTAGTGGTTGCGAACAGTTGGAAAAAGTATAAAACACGACCCTCGTAACTCCGTGAAAGAGAGTAGCGGCACAGGCAAACCACTCTAAGCTACCGGTCAAATAATTAATCATCTCACAAAATAATGCTTTAAACAGCTCGTGACGGTGAAAAAACATGACAGATGACTAAGTTAGCATTTTACTTGACCTTTGCTTTCAAGAACATTTAGATTTAAATCTGTACTTTGGAGTGCACTGAATCCGCCATAATGTCCATCTGTATTTTTTCTATTGAGCATAACAGACCGTTGCTCAGATTGCAATAACGGCCACACAAACAGAGGGTGGTCTGCCTGTGGTGGCCAGGGGAGTGGTTTAGGTTTAGTCTAATGTAAGGTTCACCAAATGTAACATTTCAATCCCAAACCCTAGGGGGGTGGGGGACTCTTTTCATTAGATAATACTCTACACCCACCTTGGTCAGTTGAATTGCCTTTCCCTGCGTGACACACAGCAATCGGCTTTCCCCTGAGATGTGGTTGATCACGCAATGTCACAGAAACGAAGAATGAGTCCATATCTATATGCATAATCACCCGGCCATGAGGTCCAACCCGACCTGCTCCTCTACCCTTCCAACCATTGCCTGCGGAAGATTTGATGATTTCACTTGTGTACTTCTTGAATTCTGCTCCCCAGGTTGATAAATAATGCAATCTGGAATTGTTGTAGAATTCTGACACAAAGTTTGCATCGCCAGCTCGGGGCAAGCCACTTGTGCTTGGCTTTTTGAATACTGCACTGTCAGAAGCCTTCGTTGCTGTCTTTCCATCTACACTGGTAATTTCTTGTAAAGTAAGACTTGGTGCTTCAAGGTTTAAATCTCCTCCAATGTGTCCAGTATTTTCATCTTTATTGGCTTTTACAGCCTTCTCATGTGGCATATTATTTGTGGTACTGACTAAGTCTTTATTTCTTCCTGTCTCATCTCGATCTCTCACATTTTTTTCTGTTTCACAGTCTTCAATGTCTGCACTGACTTCATCACGCGATTCCATTGACGGTTCTCCCGTGGGGGGAGGTATTGATGACAAATGTACAGAAGATATATCCCCTAAGGGCAATCCCAAACTAGGTGACGTTGTTACTGAGGGGACTCCCATTGGGGAAGGTTTAGTTATTGTACATGTAGAAGTTGATTTGGAATTAGAAGCGAAATTTAGAACTTTCTGTGCAGCTTTTCTTGACTGATAAAGAAGGTACTGTGTAGCAGGGAGCAGAACACGAGCTTTGATGCTGTCTAAAATCCATGACGGATGTACTACAAGTTCATCCCTGCAAAGAAAACAGGAAAAAAATGCTTACAAAAAGGACTGGTACTGGTACAGGTAAGGTTCCGCAAGACAAGTCTTGCTACAATCTTGGACAAAATAGATGGAAAATTTGTACCCCTCCCCCCCACCCCCCAAATCAAGGATGGGAAAATGGCGCGTTTTGGCTTTGCGCGGCTTTATCCCTGATTTTGGGGGGACGGGGGATTGCTGTTCCATATTTTTCTGTCCAAGATTGTAGTTAGAATTATGAATAAAAATTACTATGGCTTTTACAAAGCAAAAGCTTATTGAGGTAGAAACTGTTTTCAAATTTATTAATTCGATCATTATTCCTTTACATCCTTGCTAATCAGCCCTCTGAGCCATGTTACCAGGCCCAAAAGTCAATGTACATGTACAATGTACCGGTAGATTACCTGAGCTCTGAAATTTTGCTGTTTGGTAGATTGGTGGCAATAATGTGTGTAACAGAACGTTTGGTGTAATACTGTTGGCAACGCCCTCCATGCAAGTACAATAGGCGACGAAGTTCATCAGCTGGTGGCACTGCAAATTAATAATTAAATATGCATGGTTATTAGCCAAACTACAGGGATGTATTCCAAAACTAATACAATAGAACCCCGGTAACTCAAACTCTGAAAGGAAACNTTAGAATTATGAATAAAAATTACTATGGCTTTTACAAAGCAAAAGCTTATTGAGGTAGAAACTGTTTTCAAATTTATTAATTCGATCATTATTCCTTTACATCCTTGCTAATCAGCCCTCTGAGCCATGTTACCAGGCCCAAAAGTCAATGTACATGTACAATGTACCGGTAGATTACCTGAGCTCTGAAATTTTGCTGTTTGGTAGATTGGTGGCAATAATGTGTGTAACAGAACGTTTGGTGTAATACTGTTGGCAACGCCCTCCATGCAAGTACAATAGGCGACGAAGTTCATCAGCTGGTGGCACTGCAAATTAATAATTAAATATGCATGGTTATTAGCCAAACTACAGGGATGTATTCCAAAACTAATACAATAGAACCCCGGTAACTCAAACTCTGAAAGGAAACCAAAAACAGTTCGAGTTACCAGGGAATTCAAGTTATCGGGGTAAATTTCTGTGAAATTGTGATCAAAGGGAAGGAAATTTAGTTCGAGCTAGTGGGGAGTTCAAGTTATCTGAGTTCAAAGTATCTAGACACTCATTCAACCACCAATAATAAACACTAATAAGAATAGCTAGTCACTACATGTTAGAAAATGGATCCAGCTTTATTGAGGTCCTAGGAGATCAAGTAATCCCTCACTGTTAAATAATTGGCAGGTAGCCTTTACCAAAACCACATATATGTCACATACATGTAACATAATTTTATTATATAAACACCAATGAAATACCAGGAGCTTTCACGCAAAAACTTGATATCTTCACACGTGAAAATATCACCGTTGCTGTGGCTACATAATAAATCGCGCCTTTCACACCAAAAAACTATTAAAGTGAAATGGTTTACTATTTCATTGGTGTTTATATTAATAGAACATTACATGGCCGCTTGGGGATACAAAATTTCTCTTCTCGTGTCGAAAAAATATTTTGCTTGTTCGCTGCGCTCACTCGTGAAATATTTTTCAGCACTTGAAGAGAAATTTCGTATTTCCGCGTGGCCATGTAATATCCTCTATATCTTTCATTGCTGCACATATATGGACATATACTTACATGGAGGAACATGTATGCAAACATACATGTAGCAAATCTACAAGCTTTCATGAGAACATATATGTAACTTATTTAAGTAACCTTTTTTACATATCTGTGACCTGCATGTATGGGTAACTGTGAAATATCAAGTTAGAGAATACCCTCAGTAAACGTGGTCCCATGTACATTAAGAAAACCTAACAAACAAATAGCTTATTTATCATGTTAAGTTGATCACCTGTATATCCATTAATGTAAATAACAACCTTTTCAAATATCTTAGGAACATCTCTGCAAAAAAGGCCAAAAGATTAGAAAATAGACTCTAGCATGTGTTAAATAACAAAAAAATGAACATTGTATAATTTTCATTACAGAATTGCACTTATTGAAACGTGTCAATAGCAAATGCAAATTTTTCCATCAATCAAATGAATTGACTCATTTGTTTCCCTTGCATTCGACTGGCTAAATTTTTACAACATTTGACGAAGTCAAGAATTAAAATAATTTACAGGTTGACAAAGATTACAGTTTCTAATGAAAATGAGCAAAATGCAATTTAAACATGCCATAAACCTAGGGGGGATACACCAGATTTAAAGAGATGGCATGCATAGTGGGGATGTATTTAAAGCATTACATTGTATCTGTTTCATAAAACTGGTTAATACCGGTATACCATTTTAACAATATTCGGCATGGGATTTATTTATGAGCTGATTTTTGGTCCAAGGATTTTTTGGGTTTCATTAGAAACCCTAGGGATTCACTTGGGTTTTGATTTTTGCCCACATTCAGTCATCCCCATCACTTGAAATACAGACTACCCCATCTCATGTAAGACAAAGTATTGATTTGCTTCTGTCAAATTTCCTCTATATCATACGGAAACAATACGCTAACTCTGTCTTCACGCAAAGAACATTGCCTGTGTAGGAATGTCTTGTGAACATGGAAATAGCCACCGTAACCACAACTTTTAATGCAAGATTTTACATGTGTCTGGGTCTTGTCACAATCAGCAACCTCTGAAGGTCAGTGCATACTAATTTACTACAATGTAGGTTACTGGGTGCAAGATATAAAAATCAACAGTTACCATAAGAGGACACAGAAATATTTGAGCCCCAGATGGAATTCAAACCCATGACCCTCCGTGTTCTAGATCAGATGCTCTAAAAATTGAGCTACTGAGGACTCGTTGGCAAGCAAGGATCATTTTTGTGCGTGATTACGTGATGCTGTTGGTAAGTCCAACCCACAAAAATGACCCTTGTTTGTCCTCTCATGGTTGATCCTTTATATCTCCCTTTAATCCCCTTTATTATATAATGAGTGGCATAGGTTACTTGGTGTAAGGTTAATAAAAATAACATAGTGAAGTTCACAGCTATTGTAGAAAAGTCAGATTCACTTCCTAGTTCTAACACAGATACATGTATATGAATAAAATTAGTAAGTTGACTTACACATCATCTGGCACTTTTGGAACATCCTCTTTAAACTGAGCATCTAATTTCTGTACTTTAGCTTGCATATATTCACCCTGATGAGAATTTTGATACAAACTATTGTTATAAAATTAGTATTAAATTTATTGCTGGCAAGGTGTGGAATAAGATAAATCGTAGTATATGCAATAGAACCCCGATAACTTGATCTCAGTTAACTCGAACTCCTAATAACTCAAGCTAACTCCAATTTTCCTTGGATTTCCCCCCACTTTTCAGTTATTTTTACTTGGTTAACTCAAACTCAGACAATTCTAATTCCCCATGCTCACTCAAACTAAATTTTCTTTCCCTTGATCAAAATTTCACTGAAATTTATCCCGATAACTTGAATTCTGGTCCTTGTAACTCCACTTGGATGCCATCCTATTAGCTCTTCTTGTTGCATAATCAGTAAAAACAGTAAAACAAACACTACAGCAATTTGATTTTAATTGGTATAACGAACAGAACCAATTGTAGCTACTCAGTAGCATGTACTAGCCCCTGAGTCATTTTAACTAGCCAAACAAAGTTTTTGATGAGCAGGATTTATAATGAATTAATTACACCACTAGTCAATTACCTGTAATAAGTCATTGTAATAATAAGTGTATTAATTTCTCTACATCAGATTCAGGATTGAAAAACAGCAATCGATTCCCATAAATTAAGCTTAATAGACCCTGCTACGATTTTGGAAGACATCTTGATGAGTAGGCAACTGCGTGGGAAATTACAGTGTTTGTATGAGTGTCTAATGTCGAATAATTTCCGTAAAATGGCTCTTCTGAAAAAAATATGAAAAACTACAGCTTCACTCCTAAGGATTCTACTGAAAAAATCTGAGGGTATTACATGCAGCTACATGCGCTAGAACCACTTTTTAAAATGTTCTATACATTTGTATGTAAAAAAAGTTTTTTCCTGCTGACTAACCATTACGGAACGGCACCTGTAGATCCGCGTCGCCCGCAAAATCGCAGGTCCCATGACTATTTACACGCTCACAAAGGAAGCCGACGCATGTCGCGTCCTTTGATTCAAGACTCAAGTGTTAGCGTATTGTTTCCACAATACAAAGGTAATTTAACTTGAGAAAATCAATAGATCAAAGCTTTCGCGCTACTCTCAGTTTTATAAGGAAATGCAAAAGCTCAACTTGATAAATTTTTTGACTTCATAAGACATTTTAACGATTTAGGCCAGCAGAATGTATAGAATTCCAGAAAAACAATTCAGAAAGTCGAACGGTTTTGAACTGCGCTGGAAATTGTTTTTATCAGTAGGCAAATCACCTACCCAATCACTTACTTTCCATTGAACTGAAATATCCTAAACTTTTTTTACCACTTTTCGATTTGCTTCGTTTCATTTTATATTATTTTGTGCAAGCTGAGTTCTTTCATGTGAATTTACCCTTTCAAAAGGAAAAAAACGTCGAGGAAACGTTGTGTTTACAACCACGGCAATTTGTATCTACTTCGCTTCACTTACGCTTATGTGCAAATTACTGTTCATCCGCCAGAGTTCGCTGGAGACAAAAACGTCGATTTTGAATTCCCAGATGCTTGCCTTTTTGGGCACCCTTTTTATTTTGGCTATCAAGATTTTAAAAGCTAAGCTTCAGACTTTTCATTCCAACATTTTAATGCGGGAAAGTTATGAGAAATGCTGCAACTGATTAAAGTCACGCAACACGTTTTAAGACGGCATAACTTGATCTTTCTGTTATCTTTTGTTCTTCTATTGTCTCTAAAACAATAACGATGTTTCACCAATTTCCACCTACAAATAATAGGAGTGACATTTGATTGACAAAAATTTGCATTTATTCGCGACGCGTTTCTACAGGCGCGATTCCGTAATGATTTCCTGGGAAAAATTGCAGACAAATATTAGCTTATGGAAAATCTAAAGCAAGAGTCTGGAGAAATTTAAGCATGGGTACGGGACCCACAAATTTGTTACTAGAATCCTTTGCTGTGCGGCTTTAGTGTACAATTCATTTTTTTTTTCAGAACAGCTGTTTTACAGAAATTATTTGACATTAGATTCACATACAAACGACATCTCTTGGACACTTAGTCGAAAAATTTTCCCACCACCTCCCTTGAGTCTGACCTGCCACTGTCTACATCTTCTTATAGTTTTATCTTCTTTATTTTGTCATAAGTATTTGCTAATTTGTGGCAGATTTTTTGTCCCCACCTTTCCCTGAAGAGATGTCGATTAGTTATTTTTATCGTTGGTTTCAATTAAAAATGTCAGGCTTGTGACAGTAATTTCTCACGCGGTAGCCTACTAATCAAGATGGCTCCCAAAACTGTGACAAGGTCTACTTATAGAACATTTTTTTCCCAAAAAAAACTGTGGGGCTGGCAAGTTCTACTACTCTAGTGGCAAAATCAACAAGCTCCAGGCTATGGGACACAACTATCTTTGCCATCGATTGATCAATTGATTTTCTGATCATCTATTTTCATCGATTGTATTTTTTTTTTCAGAACAGCTGTTTTACAGAAATTATTTGACATTAGATTCACATACAAACGACATCTCTTGGACACTTAGTCGAAAAATTTTCCCACCACCTCCCTTGACTCTGACCTGCCACTGTCTACATCTTCTTATAGTTTTATCTTCTTTATTTTGTCAGTATTTGCTAATTTGTGGCAGATTTTTTGTCCCCACCTTTCCCTGAAGAGATGTCGATTAGTTATTTTTATCGTTGGTTTCAATTCAAAATGTCAGGCTTGTGACAGTAATTTCTCACGCGGTAGCCTACTAATCAAGATGGCTCCCAAAACTGTGACAAGGTCTACTTATAGAACATTTTTTTCTCAAAAAAAACTGTGGGGCTGGCAAGTTCTACTACTCTAGTGGCAAAACCAACAAGCTCCAGGGTATGGGACACAACTATCTTTGCCATCGATTGATCGATTGATTTTCTGATCATCGATTTTCATCGATTGTTCAGGTCCTGAACAAATTAAATTTGCGCCAATTTGGCGCGACAGTACAATCAACTCTTGCGTACACTCGTATAGAAGCCTCGGTATCAGCTGACAACTCACCCAGCCACTCCAGTCTCCTTTTATTACATTTCCGTCGTCTGCTTTCTTCTTTGCAGGTCTCCTTTCCATACCGAAAGTTACTTTCAAAACGCAGCTAAGCCGATTTCACCCGCAGTCGCCCGCCATTTTTGTTTCAACTTATTCCAGTTTTTCTCCGAAAAATTGAAGGCGCGGTAACTTAATGTTGCCAGGCAACGTTGTCACCAAAAAGAGAAGAAAGCAAGATGTCGGATTTCGAGGACGAAGAAGGAGTAGATGAACCGGTCTTAGATGATGAAAATGAAGATGAAGGACAAGAAGAAGAAGAGGTTCGTGTTTCTAAAAACCTAAGCTATCAATATTCATGCTTACTGCATATCGAACAATTTGAGACTAGCTGTAAAATTGGGTTTTTACGTTCTTGTTTTGGCGCGCTTTTTAATTTTGACTGATTTTTTTTTTCACTTTTTGTGTATCTGTGCGCATCTAGAAACCCCCGGAGAATCCCCTAACGGAGGAAATGTTAGCAGACAGCCTTTCTTTGCTGTGTAAGACCGGAGATGGACTAGCACATGCATATGTGCGCCTCGATATTCATGAAAAGTAAGCTCAAGGACTCTGTAACTCTGTAATTAAGAATTGCGCTTTTGCAGGTATAAGCTTGTATTGTATCTTGTAGATGATCACTCAGGGCTTTGTGATCTGTACAACTGTAAACTTATGTGTATACTGTGAATAATTTGTGTATATGAAGGGATCTGAACAACTGAAGTCCATAAATTTACGACGCAACATGATGTTGACGTTTCAAATGTTTGTTACGTTCGTGTTATTTGATTGTTCATCATTGGCAGATATTCTGAAACTGCTATTATGTAATTTCTAATAACATTATTGGGTACATGTAAACGCAGGGGTTTCGATAAAAATATGAAGTAGCCAGCAGGTTTGAATAGAGTAACCGACTGTATCAACAAGTGGCCATTAGTTCCCCTCAAGATGTTGGATGGCAGAGGGTCTGGTCGGGCGCATTCTGCTCTAGAAAATTTTGAAATTTGAAAGCCCTAAAACAGTGTAAAATGCAATTTTCAGTGTTCTGGTGACTAAATTTGAGGACAAAACAGCATGTGTTATAAAGAAACTTGTGAAAAAATGACTGAAATATAGCATGACTGAAGTATAATGAAATCAGTGGGCCTCATAATTACGGTACTTGTGCATTCAGATTTTATGATATATTTTCTGTTTACAGCATTATTCAAATTAGTTGCTTATTTCTGGAAAAAGTAGCCGACCTCTATGGGTAAAGTAGCTGACATGTTTCTTTGGCCATCGGTCCTTATTGAAACCCCTGTAAACATATGGCACAATGCACAAATAAAATAAGAATAATAACAGCTTTGAATAAAAATGAAATAATAAGTAAGTTCATTAAGAAAAAAATTTATTTATTTATTTATACATGATTAAATAAAGTGGGAAAAGTTCTATACCCAAGAAGCCTCCTGCCCATAACATTCTTAGGGCTTAGTCACACGCCCCTTCCCAACGATTTTCTGCTGAAAAAAGCAGTTTAGACAGTATACAGAATCCAAGACTGCGATGCATTATGAGGCGAACCAGTGTTCAAGTATTAACCGGTCCTATCTTTATCTACAGGGAACTGACAGACATAAGCATTCTAAACTGCTTCATTCACTTAAGATACGTGGTAAGAACAAACTCTAATAATCTAATCATAAAGCAATGTTTTTGTTGGTCAGAAGTAATGTTTCCGTTAAACTACACAATCATGTGATACACATTATTTGGTCTTTTGTTTTTACAGGATATCAGTGGTAACCAGCTGAGAGATGTTTCTCCTTTGAACTCATTAACTCATCTCCTTACACTAAAAGCAGAAAGGAATCTCTTACATTCAGCCAAGCTAGATGAGGTTAGAGAGCACAGTTTGTTTAGAGTGATTTTACTAAACCTGTGTTCAAAATGAACAGTATGTGACAATTATTAGTACCCAATATACACTGTAGTTACTTAAGAAAACAAGCTTATACATGTTATTTTTTTTTGTTTTTCTGTATTAGCATTTTATTTAATTTTTATTTTATTTATTCATTTATTTTTCTTCGTTGTATCGACTTAACTAGGAATCTTTATATTTTTCTATCTATTAGGGCAATGTACATGTATTAGTTTTACTATTTCTGCCCTTTTTGTTTTCTTCAGTTATTTCTTAATTATTTCTTTCTGTAAACTTGTTTAACCTATGGAAAAATAACAAAAAATGACTACTGCGGAAAAAAAAAAACAAAAGAAAAGAAGGATTAAAAATCAATAAAGTCCAGTATGTACTCATAGTCTACTGTCTATCTCATGGATTAAGTAGCAACCAACGCTTATTGTTTAAATTTTTCCTTAAGTATTGTTTTCTGGTAAAGTGAGTGAGCTCTGGGTCTTGGAAGTTTTACATATTTTGTTTTGTTCTGAAAAGCTCTAAAGACTGGAAATTTCTGGAAAAATCCTTTCTTTGTTAGTTTGTCATACATTGCATTGTATTATTAATGGCTGCTGGTAAATCAAGTGATCAAGTTATCACTACATCATTCCAATCTGTCATAGCTGTTCTTCAAAGAATTACATAATATTAACAGGGTTGGCTTTAACTACATTCCATTTACCCCCTCCCCCCCCAGCCCCCAATACCTGGGACCAACCCATACATCTACACTTTCCCATATTTTCTAGAATCCTACTTAAAATAATCATCCTCCTACTCAGATGCAATTAACTGGTGGCACAATGGATTTTGTGTAATTTGTGTCTTGTCTGTACAATTGTAGCTGCCTTATATACAGATTGCAAGCTTTGCCAATAACAAAATAATGGACACAGAAGGCATCAATCACCCTCTGTTGGAACAACTCAATTTGTCTTGTAAGTACGGTATAAAGAGAAGAAGACAGTTAGTGTGGCATCATGTTATCATGGTAGCAAAAGTCCTAGATCACAACAATCACTCTCTCTTGTCTGCAGTGCTAAAAAAAACTTGAATTTCCAGCACGTCCTTTGGGTAAGCAGCTCTCTCGTTTTGCTTGCCTGGGACAACTACTTACTCATCTTAGAAATTAGAGAAATTGGGGGGAACTAGGTTGCCTATCCATGTTGGGCATTAACCATTCTACTCACAGCACTTCAATCACCTTCTCTCACAAACTACTAGTTAACAAGTTACTTAATTTACCTTATCAGGAGACAAGTGCTGCTAGTGGTTTCAGTGTACCAGTGACACAGCCCTCCCAAAAAGTTTTAGAGCACCACTCCCCCCCCCCCCCCCCCACTTTGGAAAAGATAAAAAATCTGTGCACTCCCTGAGAATTGTATCGGAAACTGAAAACAAAAATTAATGTAAAAAAAACAGTAGTTAAAAACAATAATTTGTCTTTTTCTTAATTCACCCCCAAGTTAATGAAATTGTAAGGGCGCCTGGATTTTCTCTT
>CALNXI010003120.1:40893-53401 GCA_942486025.1 Porites evermanni
GAAAGTGGGGGGAACCATGTTTGCTCTCCACGTTGGGCATTAACCATTCTACCCACAGCACTTCAATCCCCCTCTCTCACCAACTAACAATTAACAAATTACTTAATTTACCTTAACAGGAGACAAGTGCTGCCTGTGGTTTCAGTGTACCAGTGGCCCAGCCCTCCCAAAAAGTTTTAGAGCACCACTCCCCCCCCCCCCCACTCAATTTGGAAAAGATAAAAGATCTGGAGCTGTCCTGTGTCGTGTATTGAGAACTGAGAACAATAATGAATGTATACAAATCAGTAGTTAAAACTAATTATGTGCCTTCTGCGTAATTCATGCCCTAGTTAATGAAATTGTGGAGGTGACTGGATTTGATCCTAACAAGTTGGGCCGACTGAAGGTTCTGGAGCTACGTGGTAACAAACTGATGACCACAGTAGGACTGTTTAACCTTCCAAACTTAAAAGAGCTTTATCTGGTGAGATAACACTGGTACAATAATTATTATTAACATCTTGCTTGTAATAGCAATTATGGGTAGAAATCCTATTACAATCTTGTGAAAGTTTTGAAAGATAATAATAATAATAATAATGAATGTTGGTCGTTTCGCCAACGAGTCGTTTCGCAAACATGTAGAAGACAGTTCGCAAACGTTAGAAGTCAATTCGCAAACGTTATCAACATTTACATGTGTTCCCGAATACGGCTTTAGTCCACAAGTATCCATGGAATTTGACATACGAGTGCGCAAGTTTTTGAATCCATTATGAATCCAGAATCATGTGGATACTGAATCCGGATAATTTTTTATCCAGTGACGTAGCAAGATCGAACCCAGTTCTTTATCGTGAATACTGTAAAAGATGGCAACCTCAACGCATGCTCTGTTGCCAATATTCCCAGAGGAGTCCTGAGTACTAGGGTGATTTAGATACGTGTCGGATACGTGAGGACAGGCAAATTCGATTTGAAAATGGATACGTGTGGAAAGAAAAAGTTGTGGATTAAAGAATATTGGGATACATGTGAACGAGGCCAAGGGGCCATTTAAAGCAGCGACCTTCAAAAATAAGAGGCTACTTTGCTCTTTGAAAAGCTGACTACTTTTAATGTTTTAAATGTATGTTTTCTCACTAAGAAACTCACTGTAGTAAACGTTTTTTATTTATCATTATTTTTTTGCCTTCAGGCAGCAAACACGATCCGCAGTCTTGAGGGACTGGACAGACTGGAACATCTAGCAAAGCTACATCTCCGTGATAACCAGATTGAGAAGCTGGATGGATTCTCTGAAAATATGAAAAATCTACAGTACCTTAATTTAAGGTGGGTATGGTTGAAGATCGTAAAAAGTGATTGACTGTTTTAAACATTTGAAGTAAATTGATATGTGTGGTAAAAATCGCAATCAAAATTTTTGTCTTTCCTTTCACAGGGGAAATAATGTTTCAGACATGAAGGAAGTTGCGAAACTGAAATGTCTACCGCTTTTGAGAGCACTGCTTTTAATGGGTGAGTGCACTAACTAATTATTTGTTATTCCTACTTTACAAGATTTATGAGACCAGCTTACCACAGGCTTTCATCACGTGTTTCACTCTTTGAGTTTCATCTATTTATTTATTTATTTGGCCACTATTACCACTGAAAGGGTTAGCCTCATTCTGAACAAAGCCGGAACATTTGTCGTACCAGTACCTCAGCTACACTGTATATACTAAAGGTACAACAAAAACAGATTGGACACCTCATGACAATTACACAATACATCATTCCCAAAAGTGAACCCGATTTATCTGGCATATTTATTTAGAAAACTGAGAGAAACTCATTTTCACAGTTAGTCCTGAATGGATATGGATTAAAGGCTGATGTACACTGTTCTGATCTGTTGTGTTGTTGCTCCTGCTGCTGCTGCTGTTGTTGTTGTCTCTTTTACTTCCTAAGTTTTAATTCCATTCCTCCTTTACAACTGTATGTATTTTATTTGAAATGAGCCTCCCGATTTTGGATTATCCACTTAACATAATTATAGAAAGAAGTCATTACGGCAAGTTGCCATGGTAGCAAAATTTCGGGATCTCAACAAGCCGTGGTCATGCAAATATGGCAGGGAAATGAAAAATGAATTATTTTCCTGTGCATGATTGCACTCAGGAACAAAACGGTAGCCCATTCTTTTCTTCCATCGTTCAAAAATGCAGATGGCCGCCTCTGTCAAGAAAGGTTGTTGAGATCCAGAAATTTTGCTACCATGGTAACCTGACGTCGCACTTCTCTTCTCCATTATAATCAATGACAATTTTTCAGCTGTAGCAATGAACTGCAATCGCATTATTGTAATCATTACACGTGTGTACCTCACAGAATGTCCGGTATCTGATGAAGATGATTATCGTATAGAAGTGCTGATCAGTCTTCGGCGACTTGAAAGATTGGATAAAGATGAGTACACTGATGAGCTCTCTGTTCTTCGACTTCTCCACTGACTATGAATTGTATTTGGAAAAAGACACCGAAGTTAGACAAGGCATGTGGTGTGGTTGTCAGCGGAGTACATTCCCTAAGGCCTTAGGCCTTTTATAAACGAGCTGGAACCTGAAATACAGCTCAAGGAATCCGGAATCCTTCTTACTATTTGAATCTGGAATTCAGAATTCAAGACTGTCTTGGATTTCCTTGCCTGTGGTGACAACAGCGTTTTAGGGGCACCCAACGACTTTTTTTTTTCTCTACATACTGTTCGAGGAGCAAATATTACCTGGAAGTTTCTAACGTTCGAGAAAAGCTATCAATTTCTGGATATTAGTATGTGCTTTCACAATATTTTTATCCCCAACATATTTAAAAAGAGTTTATGCTTTACGTGTAAGGCAAACGGCAAACATCAGATTCAAGTTTAGAATTTCTCAAGGTAGGGTTAACAGCCAAGTTATGCTCTGATGACTCCATACAAATCCTTCTAACTTTGACTCACTTCATAACATTTATTAAGAACCGAGTCAAAATTATAAGGTTTTGTATAAAGTCGTCAGAGAAAACTGGACTAGTAGCTCCAACACAATTTGCCACACAATGCTAGTTTTTGGCAAGTAGGCCTTTCAGATGTTCTTCTCAAAATATCCCAACAAATCCCATAATTTCACAAATGAAATTTTTATGACGCCATCACTTTAGAAATCTCACTCTTGCGCTGTCACGAACAAAACCACCAGCTACGCAGGCTAGATTTTGTGCTATTAACTTGCACCGCATTTGTAACCAGATTTAAACTTGGCTTTTCGCATTTCCTTTCCTTCTTGACGTGCTTGCTTTATTTATTCATTACTGCACAATATGCTTTCGTCATTGTTGATTCTCACAGCATGCATAAAGCGTGCCACATCTTAACCCAGTATTAGATACATGTAGCCTGCGAGCAAACTCTCCCGGGGCGCTCTTGGAGCCCGAGAGAGCTTGCTCGCAGGCTACCCAGTATATGGCTTTGCTTTCCACTTCGCGTAAGACTCGGTGAGTGCAGACTGAGCGTGCAGTCCGAGCAACTGTCGTAAATTTTCTATTTCAAAATGTGTTATTCAAATGCCCTTATTGATTTATTTCATTTTCTTTTTCAGATTTATGAACAAAGAAGACAAGAAGAAGCGTTAGCGGTAAGTAACACCACAACATCTACAATAGCTCTCCATTGCGCGCCCGTACCGACTTTCCGCTCTTGTTTTATCTAAGTACACGAGGGACAACAACTTGTTGTAACTTAAAATAGTTTCCTTCCTTTCTTTTCCTTTCACTTTATTTTTCTTTTAACTGGTCCGCCTAGATTAGCAATGGCTATTTTGCTGGCCAGTCTATTGTAATCGATATTTTTATTAAATAAAGTTGAAGGTGGGCTGTCTTCCACCTAGAACTACAGTCGACTCTCTCTTAACGGGCACCTCTTTAAAACGGACACTTCGAGTTGGTCCCCGCCTTTCTTTACTCCCTTTATTTGACTCTCTATAAGACGGACACCTCTCTAAGACGGACACTTAGTGCCGATCCCAAAGGTGTTCGTCGTAGAAAGAGTTGACTGTATTGGGAGACCTCAGTCTCACTCTAGCTTGCGCTATAGGCGAAACTGAACCTTTGGTAAGGTCCATCTGCGGGCCATTGCCATTGCCATTGCCAAAATCATCGTTCTGGCTCCTAGCTGTGTACCAAGATTTGAGTACGCGCCATGATTTTTCATTAGTCAAAATTGATGTTAGCTAGCATCGCAACGAATTACTGGAAATGCGTTGCGAATTTCCCTTTAACCTGGTTCCTTTTCTTTTCAGACTGGAACTCAAGAGGTCATCCATACCGATGAAGACGACTGAACCATATTTAGTTTATTTTTAATTGTATATATTTTTCTTGTAATATTGTGTGTCGTTTAGTGCATTCATTTGTTTTAGTGGCTTTATAAGCATGTCATTAGCGTCTCCAATTATTGAAAGGGAAATAACGTTAGCTACCCATTGGACAAACCGCTGTTCTCAAAATACACTTTCGTAAAACCCATTGTAGAGTGTTATTTCTTGATAGTGCTGACAAATTCACATATTAGGCTGATTTAGCAACAGAACGGGAACGTCATTTGACGACGAGAAAGCGCGCGGAAAGGAATAAACTCGACTTCCGGTTTAGCAACAGAATGGGAACGTTATTTGACGACAGGAAAGCGCACGGTAAGAACTAAACTCGACTTTCGGTGCCCAATTTTCCGCTTTGTCATTGATCAAGCCAGTTGTTTGATTTGCGCGCGCCGTCATCAACTGACGTTCCCGTTCTGTTGCTAAATCAGCCTATTATAATATACTTTCATTGTTACTGAATACATTTGCTTCCGTAAATCGTGAAATTTGTACCACGTGACTATTTTTCCATTTCATGTCGTTTACTGTTCATTACTTCTACACAAAAATTAGTGTTTTCACATCATTTTTATCCATAAGAAATGTTTTGGACTGTTTTTATCTCCTTATTTTCTTTTATATTTTGTGAAATTCTCAAATTAAATCTGTCTTTTGCCATAATCATAACTCTAAACCCCTCTAAAGTGAAAGCGTACTTATTCACCATGAAGTGTTCATTGTCCTTACTTCTAGAGTGTTTGTTTCACGGGTCGTGAAGGAATAATTAGATGAAACAAACAGTGGTGTATGGGCTGCTTTGAAACATTTAAGTTAAAGAAAATCCGCCTAGTCCTAAGATTTGTCCAAGCTTGAAACGTACGTGAAGAGAATAGTTTTGGTCATTAAATTTTCATGTGTAGGATAACAGCGCCTGCGCAAGTCAAACATTCATTTTGTTGCTTCGGTTCGAAGCTTTTTAAACTCGTGACTCGCACCCTTAGCCGCTCGCCGAATTTTTTTTTTGCTCACGACGATTTTTATCTCCTTTTTCCCCTATGCGGAGCCTGGTTTCAGACTAGTTGCAGCGAAGTGTATCGAAACCGGAGGAAAAATATTTGTGTGAATAGTTTGACCTAATTCAGACTTGATCCAACCGTAGAATACGCAAGCATAAGTAAATTTGAACACGTTATTTCTGTCCTGTGTAAATTGTTGTGCATGTGCTCTCTGAGACACTAGATTCGCAGTTCAGCACCTTAAACAAGTTTACGAGTAAATTGAAAGCTTTGTTGCAAAAACGAGTTGCAGGTTTTTATTACCCCTTTTTCCCCCTAAGTCATACTTAAAATAAATCAATAAAATCGTGTATACTTCGCAAAATAAAATACTGAAACTTTTCTTTTTCCATCTGATTTCATTATTAACAGTGAAGGAGGACATTGTTTCTATGAACAAAATGCGGTTTCCGATTAAAAAGTGAAACAGTGATAGCTTGTACCCAATGAAATTTTGTTGGACAAGATCAAAGGGAATTTTTTCGGTCACCGGAGCTGACCTCTTAACGCCTGCAAAACGGATTTGCAAATCATTGTTGTTGCGAAATGTTTTCAGTTACCAAATGCTCTTCAGTTTTCTTTTAATCATTGGCTGTCTAGTCTCAAAGTAACTGATTGGGTTTTTTTTAAAATCAGTGTTCAAACAAGGACCTCATAGCAGTTTCGCGGCAGTTTGCACGCTCCATAATGTCACCTTATAGTGCCTAGTTCGAGGCTAGCTTTGTTGAGACTGTTTATTACATTTCTTATTACGGTACGACGATAGTTTATTCATAACAACGCCCAAGTTAGTGCTTATGCAGTTTCATAATTTTTATAATTCTATATTACTGTGCCGCGTGCCACAGCGATTTCAATTTCGCAGTTTCACATTTTGTTTTCGGTAAAATACCATGAATGTTTTTTCCGGAAAAAAATAACCTCAACGTGTCATACCTTTTTTATTTTGTTTTCCCATCTCTTTTCCTTTCCTTTTTTTGAGCGAGAAATTTTACTCTCGGTAGGCCGTCACCACCAAACTAACCTGAGATCAGGCCCAATTTGAGCGGTTCTCATACATTCTCTCTAACGGCTACCGCTGAAATTGGGCCTGATACAAACTATTACAAGTTTGTGCTCGTTACGGCCGGATTTTAGCCGTAACGCTGATTGGCTGTTAGAACAAACATTCTCATGAAAAAACATCATCCAATTACATCGCAACTATTCGATCACATGACTTTCCAAAGACTATTTATTTACAGCCAATCGATGTTCCTTCCATACCATCATATCAAGGTGTGGTTGAGGGAAAAAAGCGAACTGGAAGGAATCCCTGAGGTCATCCTTCGTAAAGAATCCAGGTAAGCTAAATAATAAATAATCGACTTTGCTTAGCTACTGTTGGTCCTAATTGTGCATCAAATGATTTCGTTTCTCTATCACATTGTGCGCCTACAAGCATGGTCAAACAATGAAGTGTAGTTTGCGTAAATTTTTCCCGTTTCATCATATGTCATTCTCTTCCGCGAGAAGATCAATAAAGGATAGTTAGCAATAATTAGAGTGAACCCATTTGCAGCCATTTTCTAGGTAGCATGGAATAATAACAGCCTTTCGTCGTAACTTAGACGAGGCTGTGTTTTCCAGGAGAATCCAAAAATAGATTTAATTTTATAATCTCAGATCATGTGGATTCTTCACTACCTAAAAAACGGAAGATCCGAAAAAGGATCATTTACCACGACAACGGCGTGTCCTCGTGCTCCTAGTGATGAGAAAAACAGAGGAAAAACTGAAGAGAACAAACTGATCCTCGCGGCGAAGACAAGTTAGAAGGAGGTTCTGAATGGGGGGGTCCACTTGTCGGTTGTCGGTTAAAATTCAGTAACTTTGTCGATAGTCGGTTAAACTTTTCGATTTTCGTCGATTGTCGGAAAATCTCAGTTAATAAGT
Source organism: Porites evermanni (assembly GCA_942486025.1). Classification (NCBI taxonomy): domain Eukaryota; kingdom Metazoa; phylum Cnidaria; class Anthozoa; order Scleractinia; family Poritidae; genus Porites; species Porites evermanni. The sequence goes on from CALNXI010003120.1 coordinate 48,248, forward strand.
AAAAACGCTTGTTAATTATTAATATTTTTTATGTATTTCACTCACTTTTCAAGACTTTGATCCCCAAGGAAATAGTAAAACTTGTAGGAATGCATCATTTGATTGCACCTAAACCGTTCATTAACTCTTGTTTGTTTATGCAACATGATCGTATATTTCCAGTGTTTGCCAAATGAATATCCTGATAAAATCACCAAAGCTTTTATTGTAAATGCGAACTTGGTTTCCCTGTCGACTACAGGGCACAGTAAAAAGTAATTAATTAATTGACTCTAGCCTTTTGGGTACTTAAGTGATTTTTAGTGAAAAACTGCAAGGGGTGACAGGCTGCACATCTATCCCTCTTAAGTTTTGGCTCTAACAAGTATGTTCTTTGCCAAAAATTTTCCTTTCTCAAAGAAATAGCACTTTATGTGGTTCTTTTAAATTTTGGCAAGGTACTGTGGTTGGTTTTCTGTATGATATTCCACTTTTTCATTAAAGCTTCTTTTATAATAGACACTAAGGGCTGGTATTGTGCCACGAAAGGCAATATTTCTTTTTCTTCCTTGTTGTTTTGCTTCAGGAGGAGAGCTGCCTTCCTTTCTGTGAGTTTTACTTCTAATAGCAATTTTGCTTTCAAAATTGTGTGGCTACCCTTTGTCCATCAAGCGCTTTTGAAATCTGAAATACTTCCTCAGAGGAGTTTGTTCGTAAGATTTTCAAGGCTTCTCGTTTATCAAACAGGAGCTTTAACAACTGGTACAGGTGAAAATGTATATACTGTAAGGTTTCCGTTTGAAATGCGTCTTTACGTCAAGGATAGCTTTTTCGCATTTTTCGCTGAATGTTGTGCCTTGGTATACAACCGTTTCTAAAAAGAATGTCTCATTTTCAGATATTTCGGCCGTGAATTTCATAGTAGGGTGATGCATGTAAGTTTACTTGTTCCGCGAAGAAAGCTACGATGTCTGGTTTACTTATGTCCCATAGGGAAAAAATGTCATCTACGTAGCGTTTTCAAACAATTGGCTTGTAGACGGTTTTGCTGAAACTTTGTGTTTCAATATATGCCATGAAAAAGTTGGAAAGGAAACTGCTGTCTTTGTGCTCATCGCGGTTCCGTGGGTTTGTAATGATAGTGCTTTCCATTAAACGGGAAAAAATTTTCTTTGAGGATTAATCTAAGCATTTCTCGGACCGAAACAAGACACGTTCGGTTTTTTCGCCTTTGACATTTCAATAAAATTTATAAAGTCGGTAGCATCTTTAATGTCTGACTTCGTGATTTTGATATTGGCTGTAGCAATGTACCTGTATTAACAAAAAAAAAAGGAAATTCTTTCCCTTAGGCCATCTGATAAGTCATAGATTTAAAGAGGTTACTTCCTAACGGCTAGAAAAAAAAATGCAAAATGCTCTTTTTTCTGGAAACAAATATTGATAATATCAGCCCATGTCGGTAGTCGGTTAATATTTTTCCTGTCGACGGTAGTTGGTAATTTTTTACTCATTTTGTCGGTAGTCAGTAATATTTTTTGCCCTTTGTCGCTAGTCGGTTAACCCCATTCACACCCTCTAGAAGGAAAAGCAATGAAACTATGTATGAATATACGTACAATATGTATATGTTTCGGCTTGAAACAGAAAAGTTTCTCGAATAGAATATACTTTAGGATAGTAAAATTATAAGAATTTAAACTGAAGCTGATGAATTGTTTTTAACTACTTTGAAAATAAACCGGCATAAGTAGACAAAAAACATGACAAACAGTCTACAAATGTAAATAGATCACAAAGATGGAATGATATTTAACTAATTATGGCTCAAAGTTAAGGCGTCACCAACATGTCATACATGTACGGCATATGTTGTGTACCATTTTTGTTCGGAAAACCGCTTGTCAAAAATACTTTTTTCAAATCCTTTCCCCCAAAAACGCTCAAACTGTGAATCCCAAAAATCCGGATTTGTATTCGATCAGAGGAATCCACCCAAAGCGTGGATTTTCTGGATTTATGATCCGTGTTTGGATTCCCCCCCCCCCAAAAAAAAAAAAAAAAAAAATTTGGTTTTGGACCAGGAAATCCGCATTTTCACACAACAATGGGAGTTGTACTTGGACACTTAACTTTAACTGAACCAGTTCTTGAGGCATTTCTCCTCATTACCCAATCTTGATTAATGAGAAAATAAAACTACTCTAAATATGACGATGACTTTTCTTTAGGTTCAGGCCAGTTTGTCTCTAAACCAAAACAGTGCGTTATGAAGTCATCTGACGCCACTGAAAAAATTGTGGCTGGTAAATATATTCAGTTTCAATAATAAAAAATCTTAAAAGGAACCAAACACATGCACTTGGTGAATTTAGTGTCTAATGAAAGCGCTACGAAGCAAACTAAACCATAGTTAACAAGTACCGCTGCATAATGATGATGCCTTTTACTGTTCTTTTTCTTGTATGTGGAAGTCTAAGATCATGCCGCAGAGTCAAATCAAAGCAGCTAGTGAGAGTGATGAGCAAGTACTTGATTTTGACGACCCCACTCTAAAAGGTGAGAATACTTATAACGTGGTTAACAGATGAGTGTTTAAGGAAAGAGGCTTCATAATATCATAATATAAGGGACGAGTGAAAAAAGAAAGCTGGCCATATCCTCTAAGTTTAGATGTTTTGGCAATTCCTTCTGTACATGTAATCGTCNTGCTTTGTTTTGTTTTGTTATACTTTGCTGACGGCGACGTAAGCAAAACAGCAGCTTTGCGCGTGCAGCACACTATTGGTACATTATTTCGGCCTCCAACCATGTGGCCTGAGTAAACAGCTACCACTGGTTTCCCCGCGAAAAGGCCGTCCGAGGAAAGAGCGTCGAAATTCCAATACTGATGACGTGTCACTACCTAGATCTGGGGAGTGCCTCTGGTTGGTACTGAACCAAGTGTGCCGGGTGAGAAATTTGCTTCAACCAATCAAAAGAACTATTCATATCGACTGAGTAGTGACGCATCATAGATATGGAATTTCTGCTCTCATTTTTCAGAGGTCATTTTCTCAGGTTACCAACATATGCTCATCTACAACTAGTCTCCTTCGCAGCCGTTATTAGGGTCGTCACTCGTCACGCAACGCTCCTCCCCGGAGGAGCGTTGCGTGACGTGATGTTGATGGATGTAGAAGTAATAAGGGACGCATTAAAAAGCACTGTAATATGAAAGCCTACAAACCACTTTTTCTTTTTCATAGGAACCGAAAGCGAACACGTTCATAAGTGCATAACGTCCCAACCGCTTGGATACTAAAACTGTAAAATTTCAGGAGAAAGAAAATCGGAAATCGGTCTAATTAATTGCTAAACCCTAAAAAACTAGCTAAAACTGAGGGTTGTCCAATACTCACCCTTGAGAGGAAAAAACTTAAAAGAAAAAATTAACAATGCTGCCTCTTGCGTCTGGGTAACACAAATGCCTGAGCATCAGAAGTTTCCATTCTGGTCTTCACATCCTGCTATTTTAGTTATCAAAAAATCTAATAAAAGAGCAAGTTCGCACAGGACGAGAACGCAACAAAAATTAAAATGTTCCTGAAATTAGTTCGGCTTTCCCAAAAGTCACATAGATCAGTTATTCCTAGAAAAAGAGATGGATATCAATAACATTAACAGTTTTCATGACGTGATTGGTTTTGATTTTCAGCTTACAACTTGTTTAAACTGTTTATATTTGATTTTAATTCCTTGTTCACTGTTTATGTCCACAAACTCTTCGTAATTTGCGCATTAACAAGTTCAGCACTTCAAACGATGTTCTGAATATTGGTTTAGATGGCATTAGGGACCATTTGAGCTTTTAGTAAAACTATTTTCTTTGTTGAGATGGGAAGGGAGCACTAGCTAGAGTTAACCATAACGGTAGAGAACAATGATTAATTTTAGTTAATGAGGCTTGACTCTTTTTACCGCAGTAAAGGTAACATCTTCCAAGTTTGAGCCTGAATGCAAATTACACAGCACTAACAATATATTCTTTCAATTTTTTCCACCATTTTTAGCGATAGCAGAGGTTTACTTAAACGAAGGTAATGAAGCGTACAGCAAGGACGAATACAGCAACGCCGTTTACTTTTGTACTGAGGGAATTAAAGTGAACTGCAAGGACAAAGATCTAATGGCTGAACTGTACAGCAACAGAGCAGATGTTTACTTTTGCTTGGGTGAGGGTTTTTTGTAGTTTCTCGTAAAATAGTTTTTCTTTTATTTTGTAGTCTTTGGATTAACTACAATATAATCGAACCTCCAGAAAGTAAGTGATTATCCGAGCGACGAACGGCTTATTGGTCGTTTGCAGGGTACAATCAAATAGTCGGCTCTACCGGGCTTGACATCTAATTGTTTACTTTCTCTAACAGCGCGTTCCTTTTTTGCCTATAAAGGGACCTTTTCCAGCCACAAAATCACTTTCTTTTGCTCGCAACCACACGAGCACTAACTGCTTAAAGCAACTGACGAAGGAAACCATCTTCGATTTTGTACCGGTTAAAGATCAGACCGAGAATTAGTAATGGGAGACATTCAATAACGGGAAATATTATCCGCTTGCTCAGAAAGTGTCCTGATATCTTACCATCTGTCTAACTGTATTTATTTTTGTTTGGGAAATGTTGCGCTTGGGATAGACGGTCACTTTTGAGGCTTGGTCGCACATCGGAGGTTTGTCTGTCACTTAGAAGGTGTTAGTTGCGCTTGTTCAAAAACAGCAAGGGTATTACTATTCTCATTCGTATAAAATCCGCCGCGTGACGATTTAATCAACTAGATTACCGCGTGCTCCCTCGGGAAGCAGTCTATTGGTCCTTTACGGTCCCCAGGGAAATTCCCTAGGCCTTTTATACGCCCTAGCAAACAAATTCGCCTTCTTCTCGCAAGTCTACTCTACAACGGGCAAGCAAGTTTCCCCACCCTCCTCCCCTTCAACGGCGCTGGCAAATTTTCTCTATCAGCCCGCCTTATGTCTAATGCAAAATTTTTCACCCATAACTTATCCATCAAAAGGCATAAGGTGGCTTTTATGCGAATGTGAATTAGTTACTGTTTTAGGCCAATTCTGTGCTAAAGTTAGTGCCTTTTAATCCATGTCCATCTTTGCTATCCTCAGCAACAGACAACAGGAAACAG
>CALNXI010003121.1:6892-11892 GCA_942486025.1 Porites evermanni
CCCTTTGTTATAGGTTTTTGTTGGCTTTTTTGGACCTGACCGTGCACAACGTTCAATAGCATTCCTATCATTTGGAAGTTTTTGACCAATAGAAACATTGCATGAATTTCTTCATTGATAATTTGTGAAAAGAAAACAAAGGATTGTGCACGGTCAGGGTGCTTCCAACATAACCTACAGCACCGTTGTTTTCAACTTTGATGTTTGCCGGGTTTCCTAATTAGTCTCCTCTACTAACTATGATAAGAGTACGTACACACTGACCAGTTTGTCCTCGCGTATCCTTTGCGGGTTACATATAGCCTCTCTTACGTGGCCTAGAGTGTATGGAATGGGGTAGTTTGACGAGGAGTATGCCAATTTCTGGGCGAATTGTGTTATCACTCTTTTCTTTACCTTTCTGGGTTTTTGTTCCCAACTAATACAACTGTTACTGCTATGAAGAATCAATAAGAATTCCCCTGGGAAGGGCACAAGTTGACAGATAAACCGAGGTTAACCTTCCGAGCTAACATATCACTCTTCACTGCTGTCCACATATTTCATCTGATACTCAGGATTGGAGAAATCTGTTTAAATATCTAGACAATTTTTCTACGGGACAGATCGTTAAAGTGGGTTCAAAGTAGGACGTACGGTTGTCAGTTAAGCTTCCAGTATTCTTGATGGTCGGTTCAGCTCAAGGGTGGAAATTCAAGTGACTAAGTGTTTACAAGCACTGCAGCTCTCAGCTGAGCTCTATTTAGTGCAGACGATAGAGAGAATGTTCCCACAGACAAATACCGTCGTTTAGGCGAAAAGTAGGCGCTTTGCAGCTGCACCGAACCCAAAAAATAAAAGAATGTGGAATTAAGTACGGTTTCTTTGTTCGTGCAAAAATTTGAGAAATTGAAAAGTCCTGAAGAGTTGAATACAATAAGCTACAATACAAGATTCCGAACAAGATGCAACTCGCTAGGTTGAAAATTTATGCCAAACTACAGTTTGAAATTCTAGTTTACTGAAGGTTGAGGAAATAAGAAAAGTTTGGCTTAGAAAGTAGAATTGAATATGAAGAGCCTTTTAGTCTTAAAAACTTGCTAACACAGCAAACGAGGGTTTTGAAACTATTCGTCATTCAATTTTAGGCTAAAAGGTGTGGTGGTCGTCAGCCTCCTTAATGAAATAGTTCGTTGAGGATAAAACATTATGAAGTACGTTGAAATGTTAGTTAAACGTAAATATATACAAATCGATGATGAAATGCTAACTATTAGATCGATGTTGTTTAATGATCTTATTCATTTAAAATACTACTGAACCAAAACAACAATAAAACGACAAATGGATAAATATCCCTAAAATTAAATCCCAACATATTCTTCGACAATTTCACCCTGGCGATCATTTCCCTAATTAAAATAAATTTTCTAGAAACATGAGTAGAATTAAATAAAATGATATGATAGCAATAATTAAAGGGCTACGAATTCTACCTTATCAAATGACCCTCTATTGTCATCATCTGTCAATTTAATGACTGACGTCGCTGTGATATCGCATTTATAGGATATTGCTCTTGAAAATGGAAAGATAAAGGAAATACAAAGAATACAACAACAACAACAAGTTTATTTAGTATTACTATATATTTTTTAACATGGTGTTACCGGTACACTGAAATACAATAATATCAACACGAAGATTGCAAAGGAGTTACAGATATAATAGAATGGGATAATTTATCGATTATTATTATCATTATTCTTCTTTCGTCTCTCAAATGCTTGGAAGACAAAGGTAGCAGTAAGCTTGCGCATGTACGAATCAGTATTAATATTAAAAAGAAAACAGATTTTATCATTTATACTACTACATGAGAAATTTCTGTAATTTGATTGGCTTAGAGCAGTGGTATTTCAGCTTAATTTGAAATACCTACATGTGAAAATTACAAACCCTTTGCGGGTAGTAGTATAAACAAATAATAGCATGATTTGTACGTGATATTTGGCATAAATACCACTGGTGATATTTCAAAATTGTTTCAAATTTCACTCGCCTAAAGGCTCGTGGAATTACGTACAACAATTTTGAAATATCACTCGTGGTATTTATGCCAAACACCACTACAAATCATACTATTACCTATACTAGCATTTTAATTTGTAAATAACGTATTTCGTCATTCATTTTAGTGAAAAGAGACTTTTTAAGGACCAATGAAATAATAGGTGTATTTAATTTTCAACAATTTAGACTGCAGTGATCACAAATTCTTAGGTCTTCGGGAGTTTTGCGGATTGTAAATCTTTCAGATTTGTGATTTCCCATCTTAAATTTGAAGGCGATGCGTTTATGTTCAGGCTTCCTGATATGCTAAATGAATTCAGAGTACTTTTTTTCGTTTGTATAGGTGGAGTAGAAGTTTAGTTTTTTTGTTTGCACTTATCAGATTGACTTGGTGGTTTTTAAAATGTACTGACAAACTGTAGGAAAGCAGAAGGGTTTTTTTTAAAAGTAACTGATTTATTTTCAATATTAAATTGTTTACATAAAAGATTTATTTTGTATATCAAACATGATTTTTTTACTAAAGGGTAGACAGGGTATACCGGGCACACAGGGTATACAGTGTATACATGGATATACAGGGAGTACATAAGTATACATGGGTATACAAGGAATGCAGGGTATACAGGGTATACAGGGTATACATCGGTATACAGGGTATACATCGGTATACAGGGTATACAGGGTATACATGAGTATACAGGGTATACAGGGTATACAGGGTATACAAGGTATACAGGGTATACATGAGTATACAGGGTATACAGGATCTACAGGGTATACATCGGTATACAGGGTATACAGGGTATACAGGGTATACATAGGTATACAGGGTATACATGGGTATACAGGGTATACATGAGTATACAAGGTATACATGGGTATACAGGGTATACAGGGTATACATAGGTATACATGGGTATACAGTGTATACAGGGTATACATAGGTATACATGGGTATACAGGGTATACATGGGTATACAGGGTATACATAGGTATACAGGGTATACATGGGTATACAGGGTATACATGGGTATACAGGGTATACATGAGTATACAAGGTATACATAGGTATACAGGGTATACAGGGTATACAGGGAGATAAACAATCTATTACTATTACATGAAGGATATATCTATTTGGCGTAAGCGTAACATGAAAGAATAACCTGCTGATTGAACCATGGAACCATCCAACCATCCAACCATCCAACCATCGAACCAAAAAATCTCAAATCGCTCAAGAATATGGGTGCTGCCGGCTGATGCCCGGCAGCAATAAAGACTGCAGGGAACCGCATGCCTAAAAAGCGGCTCAATATTTACACTGGACTCCGTGTCTTCGCTACAGATCGGCTATCGTGAGATAGCACCGGCCAGTCGCAATAGGCAAAATCTCGTTTAGCCTTGAAGCATTTCAGTTTGAAAGGGAAAATATATTTTTGATCATTGCTGTCCGCGCTTCTTGGCGCGTGGATTCCTCGTGCTGAAATCTGGCAAAAAATTATCTAGAACGCAACTTGAAGTTTTTGCAAGGCATACACTTTATTTTGCTTTATTTTTATTTTAATAATTGATAGCGTTGTATTTTCATCGGGTTTTTACTATCTTGAACACGTTCTGAGCTTTCAAAAGGATTACTACTGTAGTGGCATATGACAGTGTTGACACCTTATCGGATTACGTTTTTTGGCCAGAAATTAATTTACTAATTAAATTCCCACAGCAGGAAATTCTCTAGTCACCTTTTGAAAACAAAGCGTCCGTAGCAACTAAGAAATCATGCTGATCGCAAAAAAAAGTCGCTTGCGGATCCTCATGTGTTCTAAGAGTACGTAATATTTGACTAAGTTGTTTGCCATTTTCATGTTGTTTCATTTTTGACCGAATTAGAAGTAACTGTTTTGATTTCAAAAACTTCGACTCCCAGGTCGCAAACCAATCCAGTTTGTTTTGTTCTTTGATAGTGTATTTGCACTGCTTTCAAAACTACTAATATCTTGAAAACCCTGCAAACATAAAATTGAGTGTTTTCACAGCTGGGTATCCTAAGGGAAATTAGATTTTAAAAAAGGCCTCCTCCTCTCCGTATTATTACTATGATCATTTCTATATTCAGTTATTACTTAAATTAAATTTATTTGTTTATCTATTTACTTCCAACACGGATTTCTTAGCGCGGTGGGAACTTGGATTACCTGGGTTGGTTTTATGTATGGTGGGTGGAATGAGTTGCCTGGCAAAAGACTGGTGCCAAACCAAAAAGTAACCCTGATCGGATCTTTTTGAGGCCAGATTATGTACTACTATAACTACAACTACTACTACCACCACCACTACCACTACCACTACCACTACCAAGAAGAATGAGAACAATAAGAATACGAATAACGACTTTATTTCCAGTATTTCCACAAAGGTGGCTCTTCATGTGGAAATGATAAAAAGAAAGTAATTGTAACGACAAAAACAAAACAAGAGACTAATTAAATATTACATTACTAGGAATTTACAAATGAGACTATTCTAAAAACTATGTGATAGATGCCACCCCCCCCCACAAAAAATTTATCCAGGTATGAAGAAAAATAAAATTACCACATGTACACTAGTCTTTTTTTAATTTTATTCCACAAACAGTTAAATGTGGCTTTAGGAAATGTGATAAAAATTTACAAATGAGACTATTCTAAAAACTATGTGATAGATGCCCCCCCCCCCCTAAAAAATTTATCCCTGTATGAATGAAAATATAATTCTGCTATGTAAAGTCATGTTTTGTTAATTCTCTCCATCAAATAGTTAAATGTCGCTTTAGGAAATGTGCTAAAATCTCAGCAGTTTCTAACTAGTTTGTTGAAGAGCTTAGCAGCTTCATATTGGAATGTACCGGATTCAATTGGTGTAACTAAGGATATTCCTGAACTAGATCGTAGAGTCCTCATATG